>JANIJG010024927.1:0-39295 GCA_024611175.1 Megaceryle torquata | reverse complement strand
CCCTCCCCCCCCCCCCCCAGTCCCCTCAGCTTGGCGTGAACCTTTCTGAGCCCCATCCATCCCCGCCCCCGTGCTGCTCCGCCCAAGCTCCCTGCCCTCTCTCACCCTCTGAAGATGGGGGCAGACAGGCAGAGGTACCATTCCTTTGGCCAAGGCAGTGTCCCAGGAGCAGCTGGACTCTGAGGAGGCACAGGACAGAGTCCTGCTGAGGAAACTCTCCTTCAACTGAAAATCTCAGTAAGGTAGCACTCCTTGGATGAAGGATCCCAGTAAGGTAGCATCCCTTGCATTGGGATCTCACTAAGGGAGCTGCATGTGGCCTAGACAGGATGGCCATGCTGGTGGGTCCTACAGCACTCCCCACTCCCACCCCCTCTGCCCTGTTCAGCATCCCTTGGCTCCCTCTGGGCATCAGTGGACCCTTGGGGGTGTCAAGCAGTAGCTCTCTTCAAGCTTCTCTTCCACCATCAAAATCCAAGTACTTGAGGATTTTTCTGCACTTTCTTGTGAAATACTGCCTGAAAGACATGCAGAAGGAGCATGTCACATGCAAAGTGGGGTCAGCCCAGCTCTTAAATGCAGGCTTGAGACACCAGGCACTCAGGGCACAGAGGAGGGGCAATGCTCAGGCTATGGCTTGCAAACTGCTCCCTTGCTGCAGTGCAAACAGAGAAACAGAGCTTATGCTTACCAAGCAGCATTGCCTCCAGAGTCCTGTGGAAGCAAACTGCTTGTCATTCAACACCCCATCTTAGGTGGTCCAAGAGAGATCCAAGGGCCAGTCTCCACTGCCCCACAGCTCTAAGGTCACAAGGGGATCCCCTCTTCCTTCCCTAAATCATGAGATGAGTCTCAAAGCCTGGAGGGAGCTCTTAGTTTTCACAGCTGGTCTTTAAATGAAGGATTTTGAACATGATGCTTTGGTTTCTCTTGTAACACACCTTCACCAGTGCTTCCCCTCTCCTTCCTGCGTGGGTGCAGGAGACCTCTCAGCACAGCACTGACAGCCATTGCCCACACATCCCTCTGCATCCCTCTTGCCCTGGTTGCTGGAACAGACAAGTTCATCCCCACAAGCCTCTTGGCTTTTCTTACCCTTGGCATCACATCTATTCCTACCTCCTGCACAGCGTCTGGGCAGCTCCAGCTCCTCTCTCTGCCTGGGGCTGGATCCTAGAGAAGAGTCTACAAGTCTGGACCACTGGGCTTCCTCCATGCTGCCTGCATGGAAACATTGTTCTCTGAGGCAAGGGGAAGGCCTTGTTAGTGGCTCTTCTCCAGGCAGTGGACTCAACTTTGCATAGAGGGTTGAAATTGCTTGGGGCATGGCCAGAGGGACTCTACGTCCCGCCAGGAGCTTGCTCATGGGGAGAAACTCAACCCTTGTTAGCAGACTTGCACCAGCAAGCACTGAAGGCTCTCCAAAGCATCCAAGCTGGCTCTGTACCACACTCCCCTTCTCAAACTCCTAAACACCTCTGATTGGAGACCCCAAAGTCTCTGTCAGGGTCTACTGAGCTAGGTGAGGAGTATGTGTGAGAAGTTCCCATGCAGGGGCAGGTAATGCTTAGCCTGTCTCTGGCACTGCTAGGAGGTATGTCCTGCCAGTGCACTGCAGTCCCATGAGGATGTGGTCTGCTGGCAAGCCAGCCCAGCCCCTCTGAGCTGCTAGCGGCTGTCCCTGCCAAGGACTCATCCTGCTCCTGATACATTGGGAAGCCAACTGCACAGACAGCTGGGCTGAGCTCCTTCACCCTCTCCTGCTCTGCTGTGTGACTGGAGCCTTCTCCGTCCAGCATCTCCAACCCACACGGTCCTGCTGAAGGCTTACCATGACTTTGCTTGTGCTGCCAGCCTCCTCTGTCCCTCTCCCTGAGGAAGAAGGGGCCGTCCACGAGCCACAGGGCCAGGAGGGACAGCCTGGGAGTGCAGCGAGGTCCGATTCTTGCCAGGGGCCAACACATCTTCACCTTTTATGGAGGAGACGGCTGGGAAGCGGTTAACGCTTTGGTACTAGATTGATTTCTCCTGGAAGGAAGGAAGTGTCCTCACACAGAAAAAATGCAGAAATAACAGGGTTGGGGTTTTTTTTTTTGTTGTTGTTTTTTAAAAATAGCTATTCTTTTATTCCAGCCATCTGTGCCATTTGCAGCTGATGGGAGGGGGGACGGTGCTGGACGGGGGGAAATCATTTGGGTTTGGGACCGATACTACATTTACAGTGTACAAAATGAGAGAGGACATCTGTCCCCAGTGGAGTATTACGCACAGAGCTAGGATTTTATTATTGTACTTACGTCCAGTGCTATCATTACAGATGCACAGAGGAGAGATGGTCATGCAACAACCCTGTGCTCCCTCCTCCTTCCTGTCTTCCTTGTCTGCAATCTGCAGTGACTCCCTTTGCCCATGAGCTACTCCTACTATTCCGAGATCTTTGAGTGCTTTCCAACCACAAAGGTCTCCTTCTGGCCTTCCTCCATCCCTTCTCCTGCTCATTGATGCTGCTGGGGAGCAGCATCTGAGCAGCAGGCAGGAGCATGCCAGTGCCTGGGCCAAAGGCTGGTCTTTCACACCTCTACAAAGCCAGCTGTGCACAAGACCTTCCTTTGCAGATGGCGGGGGCTCTCCAAGCCTCTTTCAGGAGCAACCAAGACTGCAGACTCATTCCTCATCCAGATAAGATGTCACTGCAGACAGCATCATCCCAAGAGCTAGCTCACTTGTGCTCACTACAGACACCCTCCAAAACCACTCTAACCCCTTTTACCAAGCCTGGTCACTGGCTGTGCTCCCCGTCAGCAACAACAGGGAATTTCTGTCATCAGCCAGGCATAAAACCCAACAGGCTTGTCTGCAGGAGAGGGTGGGGGCGCTCTGCTGGTTCTTCCACAGGTAGCATGCTGGCTGCTGCAGAGCAGCATTGCTGCTCATTGGGGAACTGCTGCTGGGAGCATCCCAAGGGAGCTTCTGTGCTGGGACAAGTGTGTGGGAGAGAAAGAGGCTACTTCTGCCAAAACTTCATCCTGCCAGGAAGATGGTGATGATGAACTGAGCCTCAGCCTGGGATGTCCTTGGGCACAGTCCTGGCACTTGCATAGAGGCCAGCAGCCCCAGAAAGGCCCTTGCTAGACCTGCCACGTGCCTGAAGCTCACTGGCGAGCTTTGACTGCGGGCAGTGCATCTTTGCCAAACACTTTTCAACAAAACCTTCAGCCTGACACTGGCTTTTGCTTTTGTTGTGTCCCTCCCCTGCCTTTCCTGGTTATTTCCAATGGTGTGATCACCCATGCAGTATTTTCAATCCCGCCAAAAGAGCTCATTTAAGTTGTTAGCGAATATTTACATGAAGCAAGATGCTGCTCTGTTGGCTCGAGCGAGACCCAGTTGTGCGCAATGTGCGCAAAGTGTGAGGGCTTGAATGAAGAAGCAACCTGGGGAATGCTGGAGAGGTCCCAGGTCCCCTGCTCCTGCCCTTGACTTTGGAGGGCAGAGGGTGGAGAGGAGAGGGTGATGGGAGACCAGGAGAGGGGATGAACCATGAAAGGGAAAAGAGGGAGTCAAGGGACCAGAGCAGCCCACATTAATTATACTATCTATACATAAATGTGAAGGTTTTCATGTGCCAGCTGGAGGTTTGCATGCCCTTCAGAGCAGGCAAAGTGGAGCAGATGTGCCCAGGAGAAGAGGCAGTGATGGCAAGGCAGAGAGGACTACCAGTGTTTGGGAGAACCTACTCTTAGGACAGGGGAGTGAGCAGGGAAATGAGCATGTGCCCCACGGTTCGTTACAAACCGTTCAGGCAATTAAGCTCACTTGCCTTGGGACTTTGGAAAAGAGAAGCACCAGATTGGTGGCTGCATCCCATGATTTACAATACATCTGATAGTTCTAGCCCATTAATAAAACATGCAGTTGGCCATGAAAGGCGCATCTGCCTATTTTAAAGACTATAATAATGGATAAAGCTCTGACACATGGATTTCTGTAAGAAAACTAGCACTGTAAATAGCATTCCAAAATGATGTATTCCATCAAATTCAATGGGACAGTTATTGTATGCTAATTAAATACTACTGAACTATTCAACAGTTGGATGGTGAATAGAGACGCGATTTTAGAAAGCCACACAGTCCCTCAGAACACCCACAGACTCTTAAGGCTTTTACCACTGTCCTGAGCCTGCAATCAGCTCTGGTAACAGCCCATGGATGGACAGGACAGGCTATTCACAGGTCAAGTGAACTGTCCATCAGGAGCTCTGGGAAGATGAGTACAGCAGCAATTCACTGTCTGGTTAAATGATCTCAGACAAAGATTGTGGATCCTGTCTTCTGGAAACTAGACCATCCAGAGCATAACTTGCTCCACAGTTACTCTTTTTCTCTTGGGGCAAGAGCTTCACATGCTCCTCACCAATGTCTCTTTTCCCTTCCCAGGATGATCTCCTGACCATGCTGCTTTCCAAGACTTTCTTCACTTTAGTTCACCTGAGCCAACCTAACTTTGCCTGTTGAAAGTATGTATTGGTCCCTCCAACCAGTGCAGACCCATTTCCACACAGGCTACAAACAAGCAAATGCATGAAAAAGGGCTGACTGAAAAGACAAGTCCAGTATTTGAAATAGGAAGAGAAGTGTGCAAAAAAAGAGAGACCTTGTCCCAGCAGTAAACTGACCTGCTCAGGCCTCAAGATGTTCACTGGCAGGGATGGAGAGCCATGGGGGAGTTCTCAGGAGTGGTGCCATGCTCCATAATCTCGTACCACCCAGCACCTTGGCCTGGGAGCTTTTGCATGATGTAGCTCAGGACTGCCAAGCTCTCTGCATAAGAGCAGTGTATTGATAGAGCCTGTGGGCACTTTCAAGTCTGTTAAAAAGATGTTTCGAGGTGACAGATCTAAAGCAACACACAGAGCTGAGCGCTGCTCTGCTCTCCACACCCTTCCCCACTGCCAGGGGAAAGCAGCCACTATCAGTGATAGCTGGATCCAATTTATTAGGCGCTTCAAGGAGACATTCATCAGGCAAGGAGATAAATAATCTTCAGATGGAACAATTAAATTTAATTGCCTGAAGATTATTTGTCTCCTTCCCTCATGATTGTCTCTGCTGAGCGCCTTATAAATTGGATCCAGCCATCAGCAATATTAACTGTGTTTCCCCTCAAGACCGGCCCAGCTGCCCAGACCAAAACACTGGGCTAAGAATAAACTTTCACTGTTACGCGTCAAAACTGAGGTTGCCTCAAGGCTTGTGGGTGTCTTTTTTCTTGCAGATAGACAAGTCCGTGGTCTAGGTGGATGAGTTTTCTGGTCCCCGGTGCATGCATCCTGAGCTCAGCAGCACTGTTCTTACTCATCTGGCAGTGATGTCCTGCTTGGTGGTGGATGTGGTGAGCCCTGAGATGGACCACGCAAGGTTTCAGTGAGACGGATTTTGTTGCAGCTGGAGAAATGAAGAACTGAGGTGGTGGGGTCCATAGTGTGCTATGAAGCAGCAATGACATATGCAGGAGTGTGCTTGCGCTGGCCGTGAGAGAAACAGTGATGGAGACACATTTCAGACAGAAGAGACCTTCGGCATGTGTGTGGGCTCACTAATGCCTGTCCCAGTCAGTCTGCCAGCTCAACGGCCAGCAAACCGTGGGAGCATGGCTTTTCCATGTAGAGGCAGAGCCAGGGTAGCCACCATATTTGTGTTACTCCAGGCCAGGACCAAATCTGGAACCTCTTCAACAACCCAGGAGCCATCAGCTCCCTCCTCTGTATACATCTGAAGTCTGGAAAATATCTTAAATATGGGAGAGGAAAGGGAGGGGTTTGATCCTCAGCTGGTGTAAATCAACAGAGCTCCATTGACGTTGTTGGACGATTACTGAGACTTATGTCCTCTGACCCCAAAAATTTCTAGGGAGGGAGGTAATGACTGCAGAGCATTCCAGTGTTGCAAGACATCTTCCTCCAGCCTGGCTGCAGGGAGGCTCTAACTCCAGGGTCTGGGAAGTGCAGGGATAAGTGTCTGGGTGAAGGAAAGGGAGAAAATGCCCCAAGATTCCTGGCTCTGAGTCCCAGTTGGAAGGCAAGCTGGAAAATGGAGAGGCTGGGCTTCAGGAACTGTATACCATGGGGAGTTCCCATCCTCCGGCGCATTTCTGAATGTAGAGGATGAATGGCTCTGGATCTGAGCACCATGATAACCTGCTCTCAGCACAGCTCTGGGCAGCAGTGGAGTCCAATGCGCCTGCCAAGCAGGACTGAATCCAAGTCCACCAGTGCCCACCCTGCACACTGTTCATCATGGGAGCAATCAGCAGTTCACCCCACATCATCCACCCTGACTACCTTGGGAGAGCTTTGGGCTGTTGGCAATTGCCAAGAGCCATGGGCAACTCAACCCTCTGCTCAAACACTGCCACTCCTCTGACAGACAAGCTGCATCCAGACATCTCCGAGCGAAAAGCAGTGTTTGGTGTTGCAGGCTGGGTGCCAGCACTGTGTGCTCCTTCCTGCGAGCAGTGCAGAAAGGACCCTGGAATCAGCATGTTTACTGACAGACTCCTGCTCTGTTGGCCTGGTTTTCTAAGGAAATGAAGCTTGTGCAATCACATTGTCTGGGGGTGTCTGTTCCTAATAACTTCTCGGTCCACCGGCCAATTCCAATCCAATCCAATGAAGGAGAAGAGGTCCCAAAACATTGCACCCTCCCAAGTCTCCTGGCAGTGCACTGGGTGGCTATCTGGGGTGCAGGTAACTTGGACCAGGTGAGGAATGGAAGCATCTTCTACACAAAGTCACAGAGAAGAGCAACAAGGTTGCAGTTGGTTGCCAGTAGGTAACTTGTATCCCCGTTGGGAAAAGGACCTCGCCAGCAGTGGCTGGATGTTCACCATCAGTTAGGACAAACATGCGTGTCCGGAAGGATGTGAGCTCCAACTACACAGGGCCTGGCGCTGCCTGCAGTTAGCACACGTCTGGGCAGAGGAGGACAGAGTCTGCATCAAGCCATGGCTGCCAGAATGTGTGGAGCTGAGCACTGAACAGCCTCCAGCTCCTCAAAGCGCCAGGGCTGAGGGAACCTCGGCTGGAAGGCGTGGGCTGCTGGCGGGCAGGTCTCCCTTCTGATGGGGCCGGGCGTTTCCAGGAATGGAGCCGTGCCGTGGGCACCTCGCCAAGCAGAGCAGGACCCACGGCTGCCCCACATCGTGTTTCGTCTTGCTTCAGTCTGGACAGGATCTGGACAGCAGTGCCTTGTTTCTCCTCTCTTTGACGCTGGTTTAATTTGCTGAAGGCATTCGATGCTGCACATGGTCTCTCTAGCTCAACCCTGCCAGTAATATGAGCTTAACAGAGCTGGAGAGGACTCTTTTTTTAAGCTCCTATACAAACATGATTTGTTTTGTAATAACTCTTCTTCTGTTCTGTTTTGAAGGGGATGATGGCTCTGGGATCTGAGGGGCTCAGAGACAGCTCAGAGCAGCTCAAATTCCTCCCCACGTGCTATCAATTAACGTCTTCATTAAACACCCAGATCAAAGCTGCTTCCAGCCAGAGCATGACGGCGCAACAGAGCTTGGCTTCATGAAATCACCCACAATTAGTGACAAATCAAAAAGGGCTTGGTTTGTCCTGTACCAGCCACACACGGAAACTGGAGACAGCTGCCAATGGAGGGAGCGAGTGTCCTTCCTTGGCTCCCTGTCACAACCTGGACCAGAAAACAAGACTCAGGCCATGGCAAGGGATGAGGGACCTGTTGCATATGCACTTGCTGAGAGAGGCACTCCCTGTGCTAGTGGATCACCATCCTTTGCCTAGCAGCCTGCTCCCATGCCAAATCTCTCATCCCACTGGTGCCAAGGGCAGCTCTCCAGTTGACTTAATTGAGACTTGACCTTGAGTTAACCTAGCCAAGCAGGAGTGCTGGGAAAGTCATCTGGAAGGAAACGTCACCACAAAATTGTCCAGATGGGTGTTTCCTAGAGACTCACCAATGTACCTTCTACCTTTATTTTACTTAACCTGTTGGCATGATGGAACCCCAACACCTAGCAGCGTGCAAACTGCTTGTCTGCACCACCAGCCACATCCTTGTGTGATCAGGCACAACCGGCAAGGGGCCACAGCTTTCTACTAGCATGGCTCCATCTCTGCTCACCACGACAGCACATGGTTTAGCTGGCCCTGAGCCAGTCAATCCCGCATCCTAGACTTTCTACAAATATCTGTGCTTCAGCCGGGTGCAAAAAGGTATGGTTCCACTTACAGGGAAAACAACAAACCCTGGGATTTACATCCCTGTGGTAGCTTGGGTGCACCATTAATCCTTGCCCAGTGCTCAGCCTCAAGCTGAGCAACCCCAGGCCATTATCACAGGGTTTTCCCCTTGCACAGCCCTTCATTAGGCACCAAGAAAGGCAAACCCTTTGGTGAAACCTCATGGTGCTGGGTCCTGCCATGCAGGCAGGTTGTCTACCTCTTTCTTCTCACCCTTTCCTAGTCCAAGCATGCTGGGCACCACTACCTCCCTGTGGTTTCTCACTGGGTGCTTGTGACAGGCAGGGTGGCAGGACCAGGCAGCCCCTGTGAGAGGATGAACCAGGCATGGCCACGGCTGTTTCATTAGCCTGGTGGTGTGATCCATGCTCCTGTTTTACCGGTGCTGACTGCAGGGTGCAACAGTGGGTCCCTGGCATATTGCCCTTTCCTTTCTTCTGTCTCCAAACACACATGGTATCTGTGGCTGCTCTACCAAATGCCACCCAAGGGATGTTTTCTTTAAAGATCTATGGATCTATAATTAGTGGGTCATTTCCCGCACCCTTTAAGATAAATTTAGTAGACTTTAGCACCTGTTTTCATCTTACTGGTGTCATTACAGGGTAAACTGTGGGCAGACAGAAAATCCGGCATGCACAGAAGTGCTGCCTTCTTCTATGCCATGCTGTTGTACGAAAGCCTCCACCCTGTGACCTACTGAGCTCTGCATAGATTAACAGCAGTGTGAGGGACTAGGCTGGTTTGTTCTTCATGTAGATCAATTAACTGATTGTGCTGCTCATGAGGGAGCAGGAACAGCAGTGTTGGGTCTGGGAATAGCACAACCCTTGGGGAAATAGCATCTCCCAGTACACTCCTCCATCTCTTACCTCAACCCCCCCATGAAAAACAGCACATGCTGCTAAGCCTTTCTAGGATGCTTCACCCTTCTCTGCCTCCTCCAGGCAGCATGGTCAGAAGCTCAGCAGGATGGATTTCCAGGAGCTTGGTGCAAGCACCTGGAGCATTTCATTTCCACTTTCGAGGCATTGTTGGAAACTAGCTGTCTTAAGGGAAAACACTGGGAATCAGGTCAACTGATACCATCATGGTGATGGGTCCTCTACAACTGCGAGCAAGAGAGACGACATTTGTTTGTGCAGAGTACTTTGTTGTGGTTTGGCCGTGGCCGGAACCTCACAGGGCTTTGGGGGAAGAGAGGAATGTGGCTGGCTCAGGAGCAGAGCTATTTCTGCAGCTATTTCTGCCGCAGCAAACCACACCTCACCAGCGGAGCTGCTGTGATCCGCAGGCTGGTTAGCCAGCTCCAGCCTGGGGTTTCCTGGGGGCTGAGCCAGGTGAAAAGAGGGTGCCAGCCAGATGCTGCCCAAAGAGGAGCTGCAGGATGTGCACATGCTGTGCTACTCTTAGTTGCTTTATCTCCTGCTGCCCACCACCCCATTTCCAGCAGTGGCACAGTGAGTCTAGGAGGGGGGTCTAGCAGGTCAGAAATGGTAAAGAGGACTAAACTCATACTTCTATTGCTAGCTTAATTTACAGATCAAATTAAACTACTTCAGGACAAACACGTTTGCATTTCCAAAGGTTCTTTGAAGCCTGAGTTGGCAAAGCGCATGCTCAGCTTTAAGCATGTGGTTTATGATCTATCGGATTAAGCTGGGGCATGAGGGAATAACCATATAAAAGCATTTTGACATATCATCTGTTGGGTTTTTCTTTTTTTCTTCCCACCAAACCCACAACTGTAGCCATAATAGAAATGTTCACAAAGGACTAATGGTTTCAACAAATGGTATCCTCCAAAATTCTTGAATTAGAACAAACTTGGAGATAGCCACTGGCCTGTTGCAGTATTTTGATTTTTCAAGTGAAAATGAGGTAGTTAAAAAAATATTTCAAGTTTGTTATTGTTATGTGGGGTTTTTTTTTAAACAAACAATCAAAAACCCCAACACTTGTTGCTTCCTCATGACTTCTTAACTTTGTATTTTCAATTCCTATTTTCACAATGTTTTATTTTTCAGGTTGCATTGAGAGCAGTAGACTTCCCTGTATGCTATGGGTTGGAAAGAGCTGTTTTCTGCCTGGTCTATAGGTGGGTTTGGAGAACTTGAAGCCAAAAAATCTTAGACACACCAAAGTCAGATGGGGCTTTCCAATGGTGCTAACATTACCAGGACTCTCATCTCTTTCAATCCAAGTGTCTTTGTGGTTGGGAAATTGCAATCTCAGACTAAAAATCTGCCTTGTCCACCCCGGTTCCACGTGGGAAGTGGCTTTGCCCACAGCATACAGAGTAGACCAGTGTGTGGTTTCTCAAAGAAACCTGGGCTGAGTAAAGGCTACTTGACAACAAGCCTCAGGCCAACAGCATTTTGCTCAGCAGATGCTTGGTGAAGCTACATCCTCAGAGGGCATCTGTGCTGGGGATGGAAAGTGTGGGCACTCTGCAACCCCTTGCTTCACCCAGCATAAATTGGATCACACCACCTTCCAATTACACTGAAACTCTATTTATAAGCTACGTGGGTAAATAGTCCGTGTTCCTGCACTGTAATTGTACAGAGTTCCTACAGATGATGAAGCAATAATTAACTTAGTAATTGCATGTGCTGGAATAGCCCTGGAACTTCCCCTGTGTTTTGGATGGCTGGCACAGCTCCTGCTCGCTTTCTCACCTCCTGCTTGAGGCAAGGAGGCTTCCACAAACTCCAACAGAGCAGGCTCAGAGCATCTCTCCTCTGTGGACATCGGGGCTGCTTTCTACTGTAACCAAAGCTAAGGAAATAAGAAATGCCTCAAGGAAAAAAAAAAAAAAAAAAAAAAAAAAAAAAAGGTAAAGGACATGGGAAGAAAAAGGTAAAAAAGAAGAAAACCCAAATCAACAAAATGCATCCATGTCTCTGACTCAAGAGAGCTGGGAAACACAAAGCTGGATTCTTCTCTGATAAACTGAGCATCTCACTTTGGATGGGAGAAAAGAAATGCAGATGCTTTAGAACTGATGCCAATATGCTCCTGATTTTGGGGAGGAAATTATGTCACTATTCAGATCTATTTCCATGAATCCATACAATGTGAGCAACATAGCATGCAGGCATGGCTCTTCTGGCGATGTAAATGAAACTTCATGGAAATATGCCAGTTCTTCTCCTTCTAAGCTTCTGGACCTGGGTCTACCTCCAAGTAAGTGGAGGGAGGAGAACACCTTGTTGCTGTACTGGCAAAGTTGCTATTTGCTTTTACTGTCCCCAACAGCAAAAATTAATACACTGATCTGCATTTAAGTGCTGGTAGTGATGGAAGTGATGTTGACAAAGAGATGAAAAAACCCTCACAAAGTACAAATTGTTCTGCAGCGTCATCTTTTGGTTCTCCATGGTGCTTTAAAGAGGAGGACAGATGTCCCAGCCAAGGAGGCTGGCCCCTGCCTCCCACAGAAGGTAGGAAATGCATCCCCCTGGGATACCCACTGATGCCCTCAGACTCTGCACTCTGCCAGCTGGAAAGGAACCCCCAGAGCCATTTGGTTTGCTGTTGGCATAAGGTTAGCAGGAGATGAGCAGTGTTGGTGTAGCAAGCTTTCCTACTGAGCTAGGGTTTGTGGACTTTGTGGCTGCTCTTGATTTCTCCTCGACCTTTGCTTCTGCCCCACCTCCCAGATAAGCATTAGCCATATCTGCCGTCATCCAGATGGGATTTTTAAGGTTGCCCCATCCAAAGCTGCAAGGTTGTTTAGGGTAGGTGGGTCTGTGGCACCCAGGTAGGAATGGTGTGGGTGTGCAGGGCTTCCAGGTGGCACTCCGGTGTGGAGTGGGTTAGTGGTGGTGCATCAGTGCACTGGAGGTGCTTGCCTGGGTTCAGGTGGGGGTACAGCACACAGGTGCATGCATGCATGGGGAAACGTTATAGTGGCCTTCCAGTACTTAAAGGGGGCCTACAGGAAAGGTGAGGAGGCGCTTCACCATGGAGTGTTGTGATAGGGCAAGGGGTAATGGTTTCAAACTGAAAGGATAGATTTAGATTAGATGTAAAGAAGAAGTTGTTTACTCTGAGGATGGTGAGACACTGGCACAGGTTGCCCAGGGAAGTTGTGGATGCTTCTTCACTGACTATGTTCAGGGTAAGGTTGTATGGGGATTTGAGCAACCTGGTCTAGTAGAAGGTGTCCCCCCCATGGCGGGGGGCTGGAACTAGATGATCTTTAAGATCTTTAAGGTCCCTTCCAACCCAAACCATTCTATGTTTCTACGTATGGACACGGTGGGGTTTGGGCCTGGATACTGACAGCACCTGTGGCTGGCAGCACTGGGGACATGGGCACTGCAGGGACAGTGATTCTGTGCCTGATCATTCAGGTCTGCACAGGCACAGTCCCATTCCCCTCCCCCCCCCCCAGTCCCCTGCTGGACTCTAGCCTGCTTTGCTCACTAAAATACTGGGGAAAAGGGATTGCTACAAGCAAAATGATTACTCTTTCTGCTCTGCCTCTGCTGCTTCCCTGTGCCAGGAGACAGCAGGGCTGAGGCCAGGTGCTCTGGGGATCTTCCTCCATCACTTGTGCCATGGTGCACAAGCTGGAGTGAGTCCCAGGCTGGTCCCAACTGAGAAAGCTCCTTTGCCAAATGTGTGTCAGCGATACAGTCAGCACAGAGTGAGAGGAGACCTACCAGGGTAAACGCTGTTAATCCTTGTGCTGCTGAGGCCTGTCTTCTCTTCTCCTGACAGTAACACCTCGTCACACCATGCTGGCTGTCCAGAGGATGATGCTGAAGCTGGTGGGAGGTTGTCAGCCCCAAAGCAGCCTTGCTTGGGCCACTTGCTGCCAGGTGCATGGCTTTGGGTTGGAGAAAAAAGGGAAGAGAGAGAAACTGAGGCACAGAGGAGGTGGGTGAAGAAGTGACAAAGCAAAGCTTGAGCTATCTAACCCAGACCCTCAGTGCCCCTTAAGGCCTTGAGCCACTAAGCCTGTCTCAACCATAACACCATTCTGCTTAAAAGTGCATGTGACATAGCCTACAAATACTAAAATCCAACATCCATGTAAACAGCTCAGGGCTCCAGGCTGGAGCATGACAGAGACTGACCTGTACAGAGCCTACTCAGTTTCTACTCCTACACCTTGGCCTTCGTTGGGGAAGGGCAGGAGACTGTCTGAAAAGCTTCAGGACCTGTTTGGAAAGAAAATATTGGGATGTACCCATGAAGCTGCCCATGTAGAGAAGGATAATGTGAAAAGATGGAACTGCCTTGCAAGCACCATCCTTCAAGAAACATTGTGCAGCACAGCCTGCCCAGAAATCCCTCTTCTTCACCCAGGCCCTCTGTACTCTAGTCTTCATGGTAGTCCCACCTTATAATGCATCATTTATCAGGGCAGGGCAGAGGTGTCTGTAAAGTCCATCTCATGGGGCTGAAGAAGTGACTGGGGGAGCAGTGAAGCTTCCATCAGGATAGCATGCACCCCAGTGTCCCTGGCAGGGTGCCCTGGCAGGCTTCCTATGTGACTGCTATACTATGTCTGTCCTTCCCACTCTGAATGCATCCACCTCTGCTTCTACCCCCGACCCCTGTTCGTTCCCTCTTCCTCTTCCAAGCAAGGGGAGGAGCTCCCATGAAACCATGTACTGCTTCTGTTCTCTGCAGCCAAGTGAAGCATCCTGCTCCATGGCCAGAAAAGCACTGCACAGCCAGTGAGATCCTCCCATGGGCAGGGGCTCTGCCCTGAGAAATACAGGTAAACAGCTCCCAGCAGAGCTGGTCTCATGTCCATGAGACACGAGACATTTGGCCACGTCTCATGGCCAAAGAATCAGCTTCTGGCTTAGTGTCACAGCTCCATCTGTCTCAAGAGAGCAGGGCTTCTAGGAAGGGAGAACAATTGCTTAAGAAAAGAGAAGGCCTTTTCTCTCTGGAGTCAAATAAAAGGGCGGCAGGAGTCGCATGGGTCCATGTTCAGGAGCATCAGGAACACAAAATGTAGCTTTCTGAACGTAGCCCCATTCTAATACTGAATTTACTCTCTGACTTCCAGAAATCCACTTAGTGGTTTTCCACCAGTTGTGCCTTCCCATTCCGCTGCCCCAGGCTCTGAGCATTGGTGATGCATGTGAACAGGCTCTTGCATGGGAAGGGCTACCCCACAGTGCCTGCCTTTTTGGGATGGGGATGCCTGCAGATGCTTAACATGGACAAACTCCTTGGGAACCTCTACACTCATCAACCTGCTTCTTCCTTGACCTGGGAAAATGGCATTGGTCTTCACTTGAGGCAGGAGATGGGTGAAGGGGGAAGGAGACTGAAGATGTGCCTTTTTAAATTTTCTCTTGCCACTTGCCTCCCCATCCCATGGTGGTGTCTATGCTGACGTCAATGCAGCGCTGTTGATTTGCACCAGCTGAAGGGCTGGCACATGATCCTCTCCTTCAGAGTGGCTTTGACGTGGGGCGGCGAAGGGCTCGTGCTGAGATGCAACCCTACCCTTGCTGCACAGCATGCTGCTGTCTCCCCACAGCCAGGCGAGGAACAACAAACCTCTGAGGAGTGCCAGCAGCTGGCGGGCAGAGCCTGTACCCACACGTAGCCCCTGCCTTTGCCCTGGCACCCAGGGGTGGGTTCTGCTGTCCAGCCCCAACCCTGCCATGCAGGGAGGAAAGACGCAAGGTGGCTGCTGAAGGGACACCAGCAGTGTGAGCCTCACCTTGCAAAGGACCACCAGCCTCACCTTGCTTGCTGCTGCTCGGTTGGAAGTGTCAGTGTCAGCTGCCATACAGATGCGAGCTCTTGCTGCTGTCCACGCTCTTCTCCTGGTGTTCCTGCTTGGTGGTAGCTGCAGGACTGGAGTCACACATTTAACTGCAGATGCTTGGGCCCTACAACCAATGGCATGTGGAGGTGACTGCCCTTCCACACCTTTTCTTTTTTCCATTCTTTTACTGCCTTATACAGCAACAAAGCCCAGAAAAATCATTCTGAACTCGCACTTCGCTCCCACACACGTGATTTGCATGTTGACAAAAACCTCCCCCGGGTGGGAAGCATCCCATTAAATGCTCCTGGGAAAGATGAGCCCAGCCCTTGAAATCAGGGCTGATTTAGGGGATGAAAGGATGCTACTCATCAAGGCGCAAGAAGGAAAAGAGAGATACACTGTCAGCAGCAGTCGTCTTTACTATGGACCACAGGAGATCAGAAAAATAACCTTGTTAACAAGAGACCTAGTGGCTAACAAAACATCATGCTATAGGACATACAAGAGAGGCCAAGCACAATCACCAGAACAAAACAGCAACTGAGGAGGAAAGGAAATCGCAGGGCGGTGGGCAGAGGGTTGCAGTAGGTGCCCTCCCGTGTATCAAACCTCCCATGGTGGTATCAACAGAGCTGTGTGCATGGGGCTGGCTGCGTGGGTTCCTTTTGCCTTCAAAATAAGTCAAAGGGGCTTCACCTCTTACACAACTCCAGTGACTCTAGCACAATAATTATTAATTTTTTTTTTCAGGAAAAAAAATAATAATATCCTTTTGTTCCAAGAACTATGTGCAAGAATTGTTTCTCCAGATACAGGGAAAGGAGGGCAGACAGGAAAACACCCTTCTCAGTGCCGTCCCTGGGACTCGTGCCCTCTCCTCATTGACACACAGCCCTCCCCAGCAATCCTCTGTGACTTTGCCTTCAGTGAATCCTAAACAAGGCTTTTCAGAAAAAGAAGAAAGAAAAAAAAAGGTATTGCTGCTTCTTCTCGTAATATTTTTCCTCTCTCTCCCCCTTTCCCCTTAAAAATGTTTACTTTCAAAAATTCCATTCCTGCAGAGATTCCTCCCAAGCTCTGAGGTCTCCGCACTCCACCCTCCGCTTCTGCAGTCAGAAAAACTGAGTCTTGATGTCTCTTTGGTTAAAAAAAAAATAATAAAAAAAAATAACACAAACAAATAACACACAGCCCAGTATGATCCCATTCCACCCCGCAGATGCCTGATGAGAGGGTGTCTGTGGAAGAAGGAAGCATCAGAGACGAGCTGTCTGCTCTCTGGAAGTTGAGGTCCCCGCACTGCCTGGAAGGCTCTCCCCCTCTCATACGGTGGTCGCTGGCCCATACTGGAGCACCAGAGGGGATGTCTCCTTGATCCGGATGTAGAACCGCCCCTCAGGCCGAGTAGTTTGGAGGGACAGAGGCAAGAAGTCATCGGGAAGCCACTGCTCACTCTCATTGGAGGCAAACACCAGTCCAAAGTGCTCCAGCTGCTCCTCACCATAGCAGAAGGCAGCTGAGCTGCCCAGCACGCTGCGGGAGACATCATTCATCTCAAGCACCACCAGCTTCACCACTTCCCTGGCGGACGTCTGGCTGGTGATATGCAGCTGCAGAGAGAGAAAGGTGGGAGAGATGGATGGTAAGGGGGAGGAACGAAGAGGAACAAGGGGCCAGAGGCAGCACATGGCGTGCCCTACAGTGGTAATCATTGCGGTGGAGGAACAGCTGCTCCAGTGGTGCCTGGTGAGCAAGCTGCAGCAGCCTGGCATGGAGCTGTGGGCACACTGTGCCTCTGATTACCTGGTGTGCTGGGACCCCAACTCACGCACCGCTTTCTTGTCTCCACTACACTCTCTGAGTCCTTACAGCTCAACTCTTGCCTGTGTCACCTACAGCTCACCCATTCCACTCAGGCTGCACCATCATCCCATTACCTGCGACCAGAGAGGGAAAGTCCCATCCCTGCTCTTGGCAGCAAGGAAGCATCTTTGTAAAGTCTCTCTTGTGAGCAGGATCCAGACTGTCAGACCAGCTGAATCACAATGGCTGTGCCAAAGTGGTGGTGCTGAGCTGAAGCCTCTTTGGGAAGCAGTGTGCCATTCAGAAGCTCAGGGTTCTCCCACCAAGGGCTACCCTCATTTGCTCTCTCTGCTTCCTTGGGGACTGCCCTCTGAATCCCAAACATGGATGAGAAAACGTGCTCGTCTGGGGTCTGTCTCCTAATGACCGTCAGGAGACCACTACTTGACTTCAAAGGCCCTAAAGCGGGATATCCACCCTCGCCCGGGCAAGGCGATGGTTTCCTTTGGCACATCCACAGGGGCTTGCGGAGTGCCGCGAGCAGTGCTCTGGCAGGGTGGTCCGAGCCCTCGGCCCACGTGAACCCTGCCAGCTCTGAACAATCATCGCAGGGCTCAGCTGATTTACGCCAGCTGAGGAGCCTTTCCTTTGAACTCAGCTTTCTTCGAGGAGAACATCGTAAAACGCTTTCAAGCAGGCGTGTCCAGAGCTCTGCAACTTCAAAAGCCACGTGGGCAGCCCGCCAGGAACCCGAGGGCTGCGCTTCAGTTGCATAGAAATCTATGGTAATTTCTCAAATCGAAAATAAATACTGTGAGTCAGATTCCCCTCGGCTTCTAACGTCCCTGCTGGGTGCAGAGAAACCGGCTATCACAGCTCCCCAGCAATAAAACCCATCAGCCCTTTGGCTCTGCCATTCCATGGGCAGGCTGCACTCGGGCTGCTTCATCAGCCTCCTCTCTGGGTATCGGGAATGTCAGAACAGAAATTTCAATGGGGGAAGGAGCTTAATGGCTGGGAGCAAAGGAGGTGGCATAGCTGAAGGGGAACGTGCCCTGAGATGTGTGCCCTGGAGAATGTCCTCAATGAGGGATCCCACCCGGAGCACATGAGGGTGATCAGAGCTGGGAGAGTCGTCTCTCAGCAGCAAAGCCCTTGTAGAGAGGAACCAGGTCATGCAGTGGCTCTAGTGGACCCCAACACACACATCAAGGAGGCATCTTTGCTTGTTCCTCTTCAAGGGCTGGAGATAAGTGGCTCCTGCTCCCACTTCCTCAAAGACACAGAGGGTGGGAGTGGGGGAGCACAGAGCCTGAGGAGGGGAGGCTGTGGGAAGGCTGAGGACACGTCAGGGAGGGGATGGCTGGATTTTGGCCAGGCTGACCTGTTTGAACACCAGGACATGTGTGGTAAACCCATCAAGGAGACCTTGGCTCACTGCCTGCCCATGCTGGACGGCACCAATCTACTGTCAGCACCTGAACCACAGACCAAGAGCTGAACCACGGCTCCACTGCTTTGTTCTCCAAAACTACCCTACCTGTGGCCCTGGTTCTGCCCCTCTGCAGCAGTGGCTCCTGCTCCTGCAAAGCCATGCACACCATCCCGCACTGCTGGGAGTCCTGTCACTACTGCAGGGATGAAGGGAGGCAGGGCAGGAGTGCTGTGGGTCTCCAGGGGACCTCACCCCTGGGATGATGGAGGATGGAGAGGGCAGTGCCAGGTGAGGGGCACGCAAGACCCCGCTCTCTGCCTGCCCCATCCTGCCAGCCCATTCTGTCTGGACACGGCAGAGCCGCACCGCTGCCCTTTTCAGGCTCTGGTACCTTGACACTGGTCTCTTTGGAGAGTCCGGTTTCATACTGAGGGCAGACCTGCAAGGTGACAGAGCCCGGCTTCTTCCCTTGGTCGGCCAAGCACCTGGTCTGGTCTGGCTGCTCCTGGAAGCTCTGAGTCCACTCAGCTGAGCGCGTCCGGAAGATGGGCTCAGAGCCCTGCCCGCCCTGGCCATGCTCGGGGCTGGCTGTCAAACTAGTCCCCAGCCTGAGCTGGCCACAGTGGCCTGTGCTCCTGCTCTCCGTGGGGGAGCTGTCGACAGAGCCAGGGCAGGACTTTCTAGCAGCCTGGCAGAGCGGTTTGGG
The DNA here is from genome assembly GCA_024611175.1 of Megaceryle torquata. Lineage (NCBI taxonomy): Eukaryota > Metazoa > Chordata > Aves > Coraciiformes > Cerylidae > Megaceryle > Megaceryle torquata. Next base: position 20,322 of record JANIJG010024927.1, on the reverse strand, counting down.
GAAGTCCAGGCTGCTGGTTCGAACACAGTATGCCTGCCGCTTCTCTGTGATGCGCAGCAGCTCGATCTGCCGGCTGGGCAGGACAAAGTCACTGTCGTAGAGTTCGGGGGGTGGCCGGGGCTCCTCTGGTGGTGGTAATGGTGGAGGTGGCGTCTTGAGATCATGGGTCTGCAGGACATCTGGGGCACTGTCCCGCAGGGTACGGGCGACTCTCCTGCTGCAGCACTCAGGCCCCGAGGAGGAGTACACCAGGTCGAGCTCCTTCGGGCTCTGTGCTCTGCTGGAGTCGTAGTCGCTGTCGGTGGCCAGGAACACCTCCGAGGAGCCCTCCTCATCTGACAGCCCATGTGAGTCTGTGAGGGGTGTAATAGAAGCAAAATGGGGCTCAGCCTTGCTGTTGGCAACCCTGGATGAGAATTTATCATAGAAAAATAGACTGGTGTGGGATGGAAGGGAGGTTTAAAGCTCATCTGGTGCAACCCCCCTTCAATAAGCAGGGACATTTGCAACTAGAGCAGGTTGCTCAGAACACTGGACAACCTCACCTGGAATGGTTCCAGGGATGGGGACCAACCACCTCTGTGGGCAACCTGGGCCAGGGTCTCACCACTCTCAGTATCAAAAATTTCTTCTTTTCCCCCAGTCTGAATCTTCCCTTTTAGTTCAAAACCATCACCCCTTGTCCTGTCCCAACAGGCCCTGAGCAAATGTCCGTCCCCATCTTTCTGACAGGCCCCTTCAAGTCCTGAAAGGCCACAAGAAGGTCTCCCCAGAGCCTTCTCTTCTCCAGGATGAAGAACCCAAACTCTCTCAGCCTGGCCTCCCAGCAGAGGGTTCCACCCTCGGATCATTGCTGGGGCCTCCTCTGGCCCTGCTCCAACAGGTCCCTGTCTCTCCTGTGCTGAGGACTCCAGAGCTGGACCAGCACTGCAGGGGGGTCTCCCCAGAGCCCTGGGAGCAGAGGGGCAGGATCCTCTCCCTCCACCTGCTGCCCACACTGCTGGGGATGCAGCCCAGGGTGCCATTGGCTTCTGGGCTGTGAGCACACGGCACTGGCTCACGTCCAGCTTTGCACCCCCAACTCCTTCTCCACAGGGCTGCTCTCGATCCCTTCAGCCCCAGCCTGGGCTGGTACCAGGGGTTGCCCCGACCCAGGGGCAGGACCACTTCTCAAGCCTGTGCTTTGTTTGCACTAGATGGGGTCCTATGAAGCCTCCAAGTACTTGCCCCATTGCTGCACACCCGTGCTGAGCTTGCAAAGGCACGGAGCAGATCCTGCCCCAACCAAGACTGACCACCCTGCCCATACTCCCACTGCTGGCCCTGCCTGCACCCCCACAGCACACCTGGCCAGAGCAGCCCTCCCAGCCCCCATGAGCATGGGCAGACCCCTGAGTACGCTTGGCAGGAGATTTGCAAAGCCAGGGCCTTACCGGAGTTGAGCTTACGGCTGGTCTCTGGTGAGGGCACCGGTGAGGGAAGGTAATCAAGGTGGGATGAGCTGGATCGGGTTTTCTCCTTCATTGCACCTCCAGCCTTGCTGAGGAAGCCACTGAGAGACACCCCACAGGAGGGCTGCTTATACCGGGCGTGTTGCAGGGCATCCATAATCCAGCGCATCTCACGCCAGATCTCCTCCATTTGCTGCCAAAATAGGAAATAAAGGATCCCTTTCAAAATGCAACCAACAGCAGAACACAAGCTCTCCCCACACACTGCTCCCAAGAGGCAAAAGCTCTGGGGGAATTGCAAGGCAGTAGAAGATGCTGCTTTGACCACCAGTGGTTGCCAGTTCATCAGGGCCTGTCTGCTGCAGGCCAGCATGCTGGGAAAAGGGGTAGCGTGGGGTGCTCTTTTGCACGCCCATCATAAAATGCACTTCCAAGCCCTTTTCTAACAAGCTGGGTACCTGCAGAGCAGGATCCTCGAGGTTTCTCATCAGGATTGTTTATGTGATTACAGAATCACAGAATGAAGCACAGAATGACAGGGGCTGGAAGGGACCTCTGGAGATCATCTGGTCCAACCTCCCTGTTCCAGAGCAAGGGCCCAGGATTGCACTGTCCAGGCGGGTTTGGAATCTCTCCAGAGAAAGAAGTTCTTTCTCATGTTTAGATGGAACCTCCTGGGTTCCTCTCTGTGCTCATTACCTCTTGTCCTATCACAGGGAGCCACTGAAAAAAGACTGTCTCTATCCTCCTGACACCCACTCTTTAGGTACTTATAAGCATTAATAAGATCCCTCCTCAGTCTTTTCTTTTCCAGACTAAAAAGACACAAGTCCTTCAGCCCTTCCTCATAAGAAAGATGTTCCAGTCTCCTAATCCTCTTCATAGTGCTTTGCTGTACCCTTTCCAGTGTGTCCCTGTCCTTTTTGACATGGGGAGCCCAAAACTGAACACAATACTCTAGACACAGACTCACCAGAGCAGAGTGGAGGTGAAGGAGAACATCTCTCAACCTGCTTGCAGTAAGAAGTTGCTAGAGAAAGCCCTGCCTGCTGCTGTCCATCTGACACATCATAGACACCCCACGGGGTCACAGCCACCCAGATCAGTGAACGGCCCTGGTGTGGATGCTCCTACAGCTCATCCAGGGCACCACTGTCTTGGCCACATCGTGTGGGCACCATCGAGCCTGGCTCCCTCCCTGCTCTGCATACCTGGATGTAGTCCTGAACCTGCTGGTGCCTCTGCTTTGCAGTGGAGAGCTCAGCATCAGAGAAGGCCTCCCTGAGGCTCTGCTGAGAGAGAAGTGACTCCAGCTCCAGGAGGGCAGACACCTGGCAGTACTGGGTGATGAACTCCCGGTCGTATGTGAAGAAGTGTACTGGGAAGAGGAAAAAAGACAGAGGGGAATGAAAAATATCAAATCCCTTGCTGGGTTTGCGCTACAGGCTCCTTCCTGCTCACCCAACACAGGGAGGAGATAACACTGTCCTCTAGCCTACTTGGACAGCCCTGAGCAGCATCCCCCTCCATTCCTCCTCTCTTGGGGAAGGTGAGGGAGCTCCAGCCCACTCCACTGCCCGTCCCAGATCTCAGGAAGTCTCAGAGGACAAGGAGACCAGCAAGTTTGGGTTTTGGTGTTCCCTCTCCTCACCTAGCTCGAATATCTGCAGTGGCAGCGTGAGGAAGCCGGAGCGAGGGGTGTATGGGTTGTTCTGGCCTGGAGCAGTGCAGACGTCATCTGATGGAGGCAGTAGCAGCAGGAAGGAGACCTGGCCCCCAAAGTCCAGCACCTCTTGGCTGTACAGACGGAAATCTTTGGCCTGCAAGAAGACACTGCAGGTAACACCTGCAAACATCACCTGGTGGCTCCTTCAAAATGTCCTCATCCACAGAGGAGTCCTCAGGGATCACCTGCAGCCAGGGGACACTGCTGTTTCAGCACACAACCAGAGGCTCCTTGCTTCTGGCATAACCTGTAGACCTCCCTTTCTCTCTTATTTCTCCTAAAAGTCTCTAAACTACTGGTCAAAGTCACTATGACAGGGTCTCAGAGAAGACCACCAGTGATGGTCTCAGCTATGCTCAGAGAGGTGCCCTCACAGCTGCCTGTCCAGAAGCACATGTGTGGCACCGGGGCTGGGGGACACCTCCCCAGTTAATACTCAACACAGTGGAGGAGGAATTTCTCCCCATGTGGTCTGGACCAAGGGGCTGCAGTTCCATCCCACCACTGGCCAGGGACCATCCTGCTTTGGTGGGGCAGAAATGGGCTGGTCTCATGCTGCAAGTTCTGAGCCCCAGACCAAACCACATAGCAAGCGATAATGCAAACCCAGATTCACCTTCCTTTCCTTGGAGGTACACATGAGGGTAAGTCAAAAAGCTCCTGTGGACACTGTCCCTGGGCAGGCAGATGCTTCAGGTGCTGGTTGTCAACCACTTCCCTTTTATTTGCATAGGACTAAAATCTCCTTGATGCTTCAGGCCCTCAAAGAAAGACCAGGGGCTGTGCTAACCTGCATGCCACAATGACCAGTACAGTGCTGCACGGCGCCTTCCCCTCCTTCCTCCCCAGACCTTGTCACTTGCCTGTACCTCTTGCAACGGGATGTTGACGAGGGTCATCAGCTCCTTGATGGCCACTTGGAGCTCCTGAAACAAGTGGTCCTGGGAGGTCTCAGCCTCTGGCCCTGAAGGAACAGGCTCTTCCACACTGGCCATTTTCTGCAACCATTCCCACTCCTCCCTGGAGAAAGACAGAAAGACACATGAAGGAGAGAGCAGCTTGGGGTAGACATGAGCACACAATTGCTATGAGAACTGTTTGCTTGGATGTTCCTTCCCAAGACGGTGCAGCACCCCAAGGGATGCAGGAGCTGTGGAGGCAGAGAGGGACCTTGGTTTGCCCCAGCTCCAGGCTGTCCTGCCCTGGAGCCTAAGAGCAGAAGCTGGAGGTGATGGGTGCTCTTAGGATGCATGGCACAGTGGAGCCTGGCTGCCCTGGCTGAACTACCCTGCAAGCCCCACCTGGAAATGTTGGGGTTGGAGCGAATCTTGACATGGCACAGGATGTTGGGGAGCTGCTCCGGCACCAGCACTCGGATCTGATCCACGGCACTGCAGAGCTTCAAGTAGCCCAAGTAGAGGCCCGGTGAGAGGGCATGGCTGCTCCGCTGGTGGTAAGACAGCTTGTCCTGAGGAGAGAGGTGCTGCTGGATTGAGCAAGCCCTCGCAGCAGGGCTTTCTCCTGCCCTCGTCCTGGCTGCTGTGGCCCAGCCAGCCCAGCTGGTGCAAGGGAAATGGCAGAGCCAGTACAATCCAGTGCTGCTGGGATGAATCCAGCACCAGCCTTATGCCTCCCTTGAAGCAACAGAATTTTTGCAGGCTGGGTGGCCTGCAGCCAGGACTGGACCCTCAGTGGCCTGGGCTCTGCTGAGTCCTTTCCAGCCCAAGGGGGAGCAGGGAGGGCTGGTGATCCTGCAGTGGAGCCCACTGCATTCCCCTGCCACCACAGCACCAGCACAGCACCTGGACAGAGATCAGCAGCATGTCCAGGGCGGTGGGTTCCTCTGGGGATGATACGGACTTGCGACTCGTCTGCAGCTTGCAGATGGGAACCCAGCGGACACTCTCAAAGGTCTGGTTGGTCTTCACCTCCTTCAGGGTGACGATGAGGATGTTGCCCTGTTTGTCTTTGACAGGCTCGTAGAAAACCTGTCCCAGGTCCTGAATACCCAGCAGCCCCTGTGCAACAGGATGGGAGGGCAGGTCAAGGGACATCCTTGAGGCACAGTCTTGACAGCTGGGATGTGGCTGGCAGCTGCCTGCTGGAAACCAGCCGGCCCAGCAAAGCACCCACCAACAGCCCCCAACCCTTCTACATGAGATTGCCATGAAGCCTACCACCCCATCACCCCACAACCAGGATCCTGCCTGTCTGGGGCACCCAGCCCTGGCCTCAACTGAGCCAAATGCATAACTGGCAAAGCCTGGGCTTTTCCTGAGTGCAGCGCATCCATGTGCTGCTCCCAAGGGCACCCAGCCCAAAGAGCACCCCAGAAAGTGCCCGCTCCTCCCCCAGGCCCACCTCACCTGCATTTGCGAGATGGCCAGCAGCATCTTGAAGCGCGTCTGCAGGATGCAGGAGCAGGACGACTGGGAGACGGTGACGCACTGCCGCAGCCACAGGATCTCATCCCACATGCATGATACCTGCCACACACCACAGGGCTGTCACTGCTGGCCACCACTTGTCCACAAAGGGGTTCTGGGGCAATCCATTTGTCTTTCTTTTTGAACTGGGCAGGAATGGGCACGTAAATGTATCACCTCCCAGCAGGGGTGTGATTTCAGTGCCACAGTCACCCCGAGGTACCTCCAGATCCTGTATTCGAGGGTAGCACCATGCCGTGCCCACCCAGATATCTGTCTTTATCTAGGTCTGATACTTTCTCAGGTTTGAGTAGAAGATAGCCAAGAGAAGGAGGGAGAAGACAGACCTCTCCCTCAGCAAAGAAGGATCTTCCATGAAAAGATTTTTGTAGAATCATAGAATGACAGAATGTTTGGGGTTGGAAGAGAACTTCATCTCATCCAACCCTCCTGCAGTGAGCAGGGACATCTGCAACTAGAGCAGGTTGCTCAGAGCCCCAGCCAACCTCACCTGGAATGGTTCCAGGGATGGGGCATCAACCACCTCTCTGGGCAACCTGGGCCAGGGTCTCACCACCCTCAGTCTCAAAAATGTCTTCCTTCTTTCTAGTCTAAATCTTCCCTCTTCTAGTTCAAAGCCATCCCCCCTTGTCCTGACAAAACAGGACCTACTGAAAAGTCTGTCCCCATCTTTCTGATAGGCCGCTTGAAGTCCTGAAAGGCCACATGAAGGTCTCCCCAGAGCCTTTCCTTTTCCAGGCTGAACAACCCCAACTGTCTCAGCTTCTCTTCATTTTGGCCCTGAGATGCCCACTTTCCCTTTCACTAAGCCTGGGGACAGCACAGGATCAGGCAGCAGCACCCAGCATCTCCTGCTCTGTACAACATGGCAGGATGCTGCGATGAAGCAGTTAAACAGCTGAGGAGCTGCTGGCATCCCTGTGGAGAGGCAGTGCCCAGCTGTCTTGGCACACAGCCTGCCCAGCGAGGTGCCAGTTCATCACCCACCTTTGGGCTTCCAGGGGCTGAGGTGGAAATGCTGTTCCCTGGTGGTTTCTTGGCCCATGCCCAGCCCCAGTGAGCAGTGAACTGCTGCCAGATGAGCCTGCTTGGCCCACCCTGGCACTCCTGGGCTCTCAGCACCACTCTGCCCTGAGGCAGGAGGTCCTGGAGTCAACGCTGGGAAGCCTAGGAGCTACCAGATGTTATGTTGCCTGGTGTGAGTAGCTGGAGCAGCTCATGCTCACTTTGTGAACTTGGGGTGTCACCTGATACTGCTTCCAGCCTTGAATGAGACCCAGTCCACGCCAGTGAGATCTCTGTAGTGCCCCATGCACGATGGGCACTGCTTCCTGGACAAGCAGCACCAACAAAGGTGCTGCAGATTGTGACACCCCTGGAGGACAGTGTCTGAAGTGGTGGCCATCATCTCAGCAGCATGCAGGACGGTGGCCAGAGACATGTGTCAGGAGACATGCTGCTTCTGTGCCCCAGCGCACAGCACAGGGTCACTGGACCACCCACCTTGGTGAACCAGAGAAAATCCTGCATCAGCAGACAGGAGTAGGTGTCATCAATCTCGACCACGGGGACCTGGTCTTCATGGGTCACTAGGATGTTGTCGTCCTTGTAGAAGATGGCTGTCAGGTAGAGGCCCCTGCATGGGAGGGAAAACAGATTTCAGTATCACCCCCAGATGCATTTCATATCCCAAAGGGTCTCTCTCCTGAAGTCAGAGATGTCCCGCCCCAAGGCTCAGCCAGCCAACAACCCATGGCAGAACAGGCACACAGCCCATACAGGAGCAGGAACAGCAAGGTGAGTGAGCCGCGCTGATGCCACAGCTGATGCAATGATCAATGCCCTGGCCAGCACGGAGGGCGATGGGGCCAGGCCTATGCAGGAGACACACTGGGGTGCCTGGAAGCCAAGCGTGAAGGTGGGTGGTGGGAGGGTGGTGAAGCCTAGCGGAGGGTGGGACGTTGGGTAATGCTTGGAGCTGGTGCAGGGATCTGGGTACGGGTGCAGTTTGGCCAGTCCAAATTAAAACACCAAAGAGAAACTTTTGATTTCTGGGCAATGGGACACCTCCACTGACACCACCAGCTTGCTCCAGGCAAGGACCCACCTCTGAGCACTCCCAGCCCCCAGCCTGCAGACACAGCTCCTGCCTGCACCCAGGACAGGCAGCTCTATGTCCCCACTGGAAGAGGAGCTCTCCATCACCCCCGCGCACCATCCTCTCACCGCTTCAGCGTCTTGAGAAACTTGCTGCCGGGGTGGAAGAGGTGCTTGAGGCTCTTGGAGACCGAGTGCTTCCTGCTCTGGGGCTGGTTCTTGCAGGGCTCTGGGGAGCAGAGAGCAGAGGATGCTGCAGCAGGAGATAAAAGCTGCACCAGCAGCTTGCAGCATGGTGTGCCAACCTGGTAGGATGGCTCTGACAAGGTCTCCACTGTCTGGGGTCTCTCCCTGCAGTGCTCATCTATGGGATGGACCCGCTCCTGGTACCATCCCAGCCCTCTGGTCCATGCCACAATCCTGGGGGGCCCAACTGGATTACTCAACCCAGCCTCCCAGCAGCACTGTGCTGTGCACTCACCATGGCAGATGCAGTGCTGGTGGACGGTCTTCACCTGGCCCAGCAGATGGTCCAGAGCTTCTGCTTGTCCCCTTCGCCGTGGGGCCCGGCCATCGTACTCCCGCCAGTCTGTGGGGGACAGACCAGCATCACCCCCAGCACCCCCTGGCCTGGAGGAAAAGGGGTTCTTGTCCCCTCTTCTCTATGGCACATCCCCTTCTGGCACCCCACCTGGGTGTCCCACAGGCACAGCATAGCACAGGACAGCAGGGCAGCAGTCATGGGTGCTGGGCACCTCTGGGTGGACTGGGCTTTGGGAGATCCCCAGTTTTGTCCCATTCTTCCTACAAGCACTCCAGCTCAACACAGCACCCCATGGCCACTGGCCACCCCACAGCCCAGCGGGGGACATGGCACAGGGAAAGAACAAGGTCCTGTCTGTTGCTGCTGTGCTTCATTGGCCTTAAAAAATAAAATTCTTTCCAGTGTCTTCCTCCAGGTCTTCCCTGGAGCTGCAGCTTTCTCTGGGTGAGTGCTGAGCACTGGGCTCATCTCAGCAAACACATAAATAAGCTCCTCTGGCAGCAAGTCAGCAGCAGGACCAGGAGCGGGGCTGGGGACCCGCTGGCGCTTCTACGTTAGCTTTACATTAATTGCTTTAAACACCCCCCGTGTCCTGCCTGCTGATGTTTTCCATGGAAAGTTCAGCTCTGTTAACTTTGGCTGGGGCTTGCCACTATTTTTAGGAGCTTTAAAAACACCGAGGGAGGTGCCTGACTATATTCTGCTGGGCCAGGGAGGGATCTTTACTGAAGGGAGAAATATTAATGGAGATAAAAATAAATAAAAGCCACTCATGCCTGATTCACTTCAGCCACTCTCTGTATCAATGCTGTGTGGATCCCGGTCACAGGGAATGTGTGTGCGGGACGGCAAGGGGGCTTTAAAGTGGGTGCAAACACAGCCAGTACCTGATGCCAGACAGGGTAAAGCCAGGGCAATGCAGAGCACGGGTAGGCTCCCTGTATGTGTTCAAGTATACACTGCTCTGCATCTTTCCAGAGCTATGTACCGTGCCCGACCCTCTCGGGCACCTCGACCTGTGTGCGCTGCATTCTCCGCTTGCATGCAGCACCGTGCCTGGTCCCTCATCCCCATCATCCTGCTGCCTCTTCTCAGGATGGGCTCAGCCTCCCCAGGTGCACATGGGGTGTTGATCCCATGGGACCACCACCCTGACTCAGGACCAGAAGTGAGGGCCAGAGGCCACCTTGGGGCCTGCTTAGCCCTGAACATCCTTTGGGGCTGCTCCTTCCAGTTCAGTTATAGAATCATAGAATTGCTTTGGTTGGAAGACACCTTTAAGATCATCAAGTCCAACCATTACCCCAGCACTGAAAGGTCACCTCTAAACCATGTCCCTCAGCACCACATCTCCATGGCTTTGAAACACCTCTAGGGTTGAGGACTCCATCTCTTCCCAGTTCAGTCCTCCCAGCTTGTCCCCCACAGTGTCCTGTGGTGCCTCGTGTGACACTGGGTGGCTTCTCCTGCCTGCCCTGGTGCCACTGTTGGGAGGTGAGTGCCGACAGCTGGTGTCCAGTGGAGCTCGTGACCCCAAGCTCAGTGACAGGGAATGCAGGTCCCTGGGGCTGGGCTGTATGGGTGAGAGCATGTGGTGGCACAGGGAGGGCTCCTAGCCCACTGCCATCCAGGACTGGGACAGCCCTGAGCCTTGGGGGCACCTCCAGGGGATGAACTGGGGCATCCCACCATGTCACCCCTCAGAATGTGCCAACAGTGGTTTTGCACAATCTTGCCCACGCTGGGGAAGAGAAAGAAAAGCATCCTCTCTCCTAACTTCCTCCTTAGGGTGAGCTTATCCAGGTGGCCTAAAACGGCTCAGCCTTTAGCAGGCAGGCAGGAGACTTTCAGGATGAAAAAATATTATTTGGCAAAGCTGCTGTCAGCTGAAGGCAGCATCCCAGACGCCTGGGCAGAGCCTTCCTGCCTAGGCCAAGACCCCCAGTACTGCCTCTGCTCCCAGGCCACCAGACCCCAACCCCTCTGGAGAGGACCCCCAGATGGCACAGGGAGCTGCCACCTACTCCCATCCATCCCATAGCTGGTGTCAGCTCCTGCAGGTGTTCTCAGTGATACTTACTGGAAGGGATCGCAAAAGGGGGCACGGAGGCTTGTGGTGGACCCCAGCCCTTCATGTTGTAGGCAGACACCTGGACGTAGTAGGCTGTGCCCTGTGAGGAGGAAAGCCACACTCAGTGCACTGGCATCTCTCCCAGCTCAGCATGCGAAGGAAGATCCCCCCCAGCACAGTACACCAGTACAACCATGAGGAGTACTAAAGTGGGAGCATGCAGCCCAGGTCACCAGCTCTGATCTCCCTCTGCTGTACAAAGCTCTTGTTACCAGACACTAGAGAATCCTCTCAGCCTGGGTGGGTGGTTTTGGAGGGAAGCAGAGGAAGGATGGGACATTGCGAATACCCCTTGCTGGGAGATGCTCCAGCCCCAAAGGCACAGGGCTTTTGCAGCCTGGAGGGTCAGGGTGCTGCCTTCCCACTGGGACATGTAAGGAACTGGCCCCTGAAGACAGGGAACTGGCCCAGTGCTGTTGAGGGCTTGTGGCACAGTGACAGTGATTAAAGGCTTCTGATTAAAATCCAGTCAAGCTGCCAGATGTTGCAAGGCCTCCAGGCACTCATGAAGGCAGACAGGAGACTGTGAAGCAGCTCTGAAAGGATGATTGATGGGCTTGGGTCAGCTCCTTGCAGCAGCACCGGTCTGGGCTCCGCTTGAGCCCCATCCTGCCATGCAGCAGGGCAGCTCTCCTGTTCTAACAGCGGCTTCGGGGCTCTGGCACTGCTGCCTTGGCTAAGCCCCTTTAACCGCACCGAGGGCTCTGCCCACTCTTCAAGCCAGCAGTGTCTGCCTGCCCGCCCCAGAGCTTTGGCACCACATCTCCCTGGTAGGGCCACTCTATCTATCTATCTATCTATCTATCTATCTATCTATCTATCTATCTATCTATCTATCTATCTATCATCTATCTATCCCAGCACCTCCCTGTGTTCCCATCCCAAGCTCCATCCTGCCCTGGTCCCCATCCCACCCCATCTTCCTTTGCTAGGCTGGAGCTGGTGCGTGCAGCCAGAGAGCAGCCCCTGGGGAGGGGACAGCTGACAGGCAGCATGTCCCCTGTGGTTCTCAGGGAGATAAAACAGCAGGAGCCCCAGCTCCAGCCAGCCCATGACCTTGCTGAGTTCCCAGAGATGGAGACGGGGCTGGTGCCCCGTCTCAAATGAGCGACGGGACTGATGCAAGGGGTCAATATGTGCAGGTGGCAGAGGAACAAGTCACTGATTTACTGTCCAGGAGGAGCACAGGTGGAGAAGGGAGCGGGGTGGAGGACAGAGGATAAATCAGGCACTTGGTGAATGGGCCCATTCTGCCTTTCTCTAGAAGCCCCCAGGCACCCTGTGCAGAGGGTTTCCCCACTGCCAGGGCTGTGGCATGCAGGGACAGACAGATGCCTCCCCCAGTGTCACACTCAGCTCTGCCCATAGGCTGTGCTGAGCATGGCACGCACTGCAGCACAATCCTACTTCTCCTTCTCAGAAAGATGCTCGGTCCCCTCCCCACACTGGCTGCAGTGAACAATCCCATGGGCTGCACTGTGGCCAGTGGCTCTTCCTGGTGTGGGCTCTCCCCCCACAGCCCAGCCCCCCACAGGGCACCCTGAGAGCTCACCGACACCAGCCCCCGGATAGTGAAGTGCAGGTTCTTCAGCTTGTCGATCATGGCCTCCCCCAGCAGCGGTGAGAAGGTGGGGGAGCAGCTCCACTCCACTGAAAGAAGACAGACCCCAAGGTGCTGTGTGGCCCCATGGCTACGAGGGCTGGCTGCTGCCTGTCAGGGCTAGCAGCTGCAGAGGGACCACAAGCAGCAACCTGGCTGGAGGCTGCAGAGCAAGGCAGGGAAAAGGGGAAGCCACAACATAAGGGAACAGCCTGGGGAGCTGTGATCTTCTTCACCAAGCCATGTCAGACAGGGTGAGCACACTCAAATGACAGGTCAGGAGCTGGGGATGGAGGAAATTCTCCCAGAAGCCAAAAATATCTGGATTGAGTGAGGGGTGCAGGAGCAGCAGGATGGCAGAGCACCACAGCATGCAGGACAAGGCCGGGGGCAAACAAGCAGCACCTGGAGCTTTACCATGGTGCAGAAAGGTGGTTTGGTTTTGCTCGGTCTGTTTGGGTGGCAGTTGGGTGGTATCAGTGTGTGGCCCTGGCTTCTCCACACTTGAGCGCAAAGGCAGCTCGATGAGGGCTCAGCAGCAATGCCCATGCCCCTGGCACACTGGCGTGGCATGCACGGGTTGAGCACCCCAGCATGTACCCCCCTGAACACCCAAGGTACTTGGCGTGGCTGCGTGTCCCCTGCACTGATGCAGGGACCCTGGTCATTACCTTTGTATTTGGTGACGACAGCTGAGTTGACGCTCAGGGGCTCCCAGAAAGTCACCTGCACTGAGGAGCTGCTGGCCACGGAGAGGTGGACATTGGTGGGGGGATCCGGCACTCCTGGGGACAGAGAGTGGCAGGGACCTCTACAGCGAGGACGGTCACTCTGAAACCCTCAGTGTCCCTCCCCCTGTGCCCAGGAACACATTCCTGGAGCACTCACCCCCTTGCACCCATGCAGTGAGCCCCAGCTACAAGGTCCAGGGATCCTCTGACAGGTGCTGGTGTAGCCCCGTGCCTGGATCATGCAGAGCCCTGCTCCTTCCCCCAGCACAGAGGCTGTACCCCAGGCCCCCCAAGCCCTGCTGCGGGCACTCACGGGCATGCTCAAACCCTGCCTTCATGCGCTTGTAAAGCCGGTATCGCCACTCCCAGGCCTTGAGCTGCTTCTCCTTCTCAGAGCAGTCAGAGTTGGGCGCCTCGTTCACCACTTGTGCTGTCAGCTCATTGACACGCTGCTCTGCTTCCCGCACCAGTGTGGAGAGGTGCAGTGAGCGGCTTTCCAGGCTCACGACTGTGGGGTGGGTGGGCAAGGCCGTGGGACCCAGGAGGGAAGCCAGGAGGAAGGAAGAAAAAGTGGTTAGGGCAAGCACAGGCTCTGATGGCTCCAAGTCCCCACCCCAAGACCCCATCCTTCCCTCTGTAACGTGCTCCTCAGCTCCACTCCAGTACCTGGCTCCACTTGAGCTACTGCTACAGACTGCACCGTTTTCCTAGAGCCCATCTCCCCACCTAGACCCTGCTGCCTGGGGTGCCCCACTCCACCAGGCTGGAGATCCAGGTGATGAGCACAGCATGACTGTGCCACACCAACTCACAGTGCGGGCTCTCCTTTGCTCCCGCCTGCAGCAGGGCTCTGGCAATGGGAGCATTGTTGGTCATGATGGCAATGTCCAGGGGCAGTAGTCCCTCGCTGTTGGGGGTGTTGAGGTCCAGCTCCTCAGGGCTGTACTGCTTCAGCAGCTCCTGGACCCTGTCTAGGTCCTGTAGCTCCACGGCTTCAAAGAGGGCAGCATTGCTCTGGAACTGGGTGGAAAGAGAAAAACAGGTCAGTTGTGCATGGGGCACCTTCCTCCACCCCACTGAACACCCCAGCCCCTCACCAGCACCCCACAAATGCAAACAGGGCTGTCTGCCATGGTCCCAGGGGCTCAGGAGCATCAACTCTTTACAGACACAACTGGAGTATGCTGAGCAAACACCCAAACTGGCTCCAGGTAAGCTTGCTCCAGGGTGGCTTCACTGAACGCACTCTTAGGCTTCCACCCAGGTCGCAATATCACCCACACATGGACCCTCCATGCCCATCTTCCCAGCCACAGCAGTGCAGGACTGAGCCAGTGGGCACTGACCAGGTAAGACTTGCGGAGCTTCTCCTTCTCGCCCCGTCCTGCCAGGCTGCCCTCATCAAAGGACGTGTAGTTGACGCGGAATTTCCCCGACAGGTTTCGGTAGAGCCTCTTGGCTGCGTTCGGTGAGGAAGGGCCTGGTGGCTTCCTGGCCTGTGCCAGCTGCAGGTCCCGCATCTGCTGCGTCATTTTAGGGGAGGATGACCTGGGAAAGGGCAAGGAGGTGTGGGGAAAATAGGCATGAAGGACATGCCAGAAAGGCAGAGGCACATCTGCACCATTGTGACCAGGACACGACTCAGGAGAGATGGAGCAGTGCCAGGGTGGCACTGATGTGAGTGGCTGCAAGGAGGATGCCAGTGCCAGCAATGCCCTCATCCATCTGTTATTAGCCAAGGCCAGTCCGTTCCTCCTCCCCATCACCACTGCTGGCCCTGTGGGGCTCCTCAGAGGAGAACCCTGTGGGTGAGACCAGGACTGGTTCTCCAGCCCTTCCCTGTATTGGCAATGGGAGCTGAAGGGACTGACAGCCCACCAATCCTTACTCAAGTTGGCTTGGGACAGCCTGTGCACCCTTTCCACATTCATCCTTCTAAGAGGAACCTGTCTCCTGTGCTTATCACCATCCCTCAGCCCTGCTTGATACATGATATTCTTTGGGGCTCTTTATTCCAGCAAAGTAAATAAAATATTCCTCTGAAAATAAAGCAAGAGCAGGAAATGCACAAAAGGCCATTCATAATGGCACCAAGACAATGCCAGGTCCCAACAGGAACTAGTGACCCCCAGTGTCCTCTTCACCAGCAGACCTAAGATTCAACAGCTGCTCCTCACCTTCTCCATCCACACTGATAAAGCAACAAATTTTTTTCTCTTTTCTGCTTTCGATTTCTTTAAATAGCCATGATAAGTATATACGAGTCACTAGGAAAGCTAACATCTTTTCCTGGCTTTGCAGAGGGGGAGCTGCCCCTCTCCCTGCAGCCATGACCCTCATGTCACCACCCAGACCTCATCCCCACCAGGCAAAGCCCCCTTTTTCAGTGTGAGCGTGGCCTCACTGCTGCTGTGTGGGGCTTTTGACCATGAGTCATCCCTTAAAGCACCGAGGCTTTTCACTGGCGTCAAACATCTGATCCCCTTCTTGCCGTAGCCCATGGCACAGTTCCCAGACAAGGAGCAACAGGTCTAAAAAGCATTTAGAGTAACTCTACTTAACACAGTTTCTCTCTGTTTTGACCTCATACCCCTGTGTATAAGGTCAGGTATTTAGGGGCAAGGTCTTCTCCATATCACTTTATTGGCTAAATATCAAGCAAGGGGTAAGCGAGATAAAAAGCATGACAGTTGTCTAGAAGGTCATGCCAAAGTGCTACCACGAGGCTGTGCCTCTGGTGATGATGTTTATAAAGCCATCATCAGGAGGCAGGATATTAATAACAACCTCACGACGTGCTCTTCATCACCCTGATTTCAGATTAGGCACAGTGGGCTGCAGGTGGCCTTTAATGATTTTCCCTTTTATTACTGTGATATTTAAAAGCGGAAAATGATGGGAAGGTTGGCTCCTGCCAATCACTCATCTCACTGGCTTCAGCCCACGGATTTAGAGGTCTTGAGTGTGGCCCAAACTGTGGTGTCAAGTTGCTGGTCTGGACTCTTCCAGGGATGGGGGTTATCTGAATGTAGGGCTTTACAGACTGGACAGGGAGTGAACACCAACCACTTGAGCTTCAGGTGGCAAGACACCCTCTAAGCAACCATGCAGAGGTTGGTAAGATTGGTCCATCTGGTTCTGCTGGGAAAGAATGGGAGCAGCTTTCTATCAGGAGAGCATCGCTGTTGGGCGAGAGACCTGCACAATGCAGGGAAGGGCTGGAGAACCCGTCCTGGGCTCACTGGGACCTTCCAAGCTCTGGACACAGAGCCCTCAGCTTACAGCCATGACAGCCTGAGCACACCATGTTACATCATGGACAAGGGGCAGCTCCTGGCACTGTCACTACTGAAGGCTCCTCATGCCAAGCACTCCACACAGCACACACAAGCCTCTGAAGATGGCAAGTACAAGACAGCAAGTATCAAGGAGCAGAAACACAAAGCTCTGCCATGACTGGTGGACAGAAGAGAGAAAAGCCACCAGGGCCTGTGAAGGCAGGGCACTCTGGCAGGAAAAGGCAATCAGGAAGGTAGGTCCTGACCCACGAAAAGCAAAGGGCTACCTGACATACTCAGGAAAGAGAAATAACCAACTTGAGAGGCTCTCCAGCAAAACCCTGCCCTTTCTCTTGTGTTTAAGAGCTCCCTGATGCTCAAGACCTCCTCTCTTCAACGCCAGCTGATGCTCAGAGGTGAAGCTGATTCTTTTAGCAGGCTCCTTGTCAAGGGGACACTAATTCTGCTGTGGTTCCTCTTCATCCAAGGAGTCAACAATGATCTCCCACATCAGGAAAAGAAAGACCACAAAATTCCTTTCTGAAAAATGGAGTAGACCCTGTTGCAACAGATCCTTGCTCCATCCATGCCTGTAGAGTCAAGGTTTAAAAAAGGACTGGTGCTTTGAAGCAAAAGCATTTTTTTCCTGCCAATTAAAATATATGGCAAAAAACCCAGTACAGGCAGACTGCAGAATCCGGAGGAAGTTCTCTCAGAGATGGTAGAAACAGGGGCAACACAGAGAAATTTCTCATTATTTCCCTCATTTGATTTGCTTTTAATGACAAGTAAAGAGACGGAAATTATTCAGAGCTCAGGAGTGAACATCTATCTATATTAAACTGTCTGCCCCAAAGATAAAAAGAGTTTCCTGCCCTGTGGTTATGAGTCATCTTGACTTAGTGAAATAGTCTTGATTTATCTAGAGCTGAACTTTGCAGTGGAGCAGCTGATAGCTGAAACAACTACCCACAGATGTCATGCCCTCAAGGTATGACCAGCCAACATCAGCTCACCCTGATGGCAAAGCCACATCCCGTGAGGAGTTGGTGGGAGGAGGTCTCACCTCCTCTGCCTTTACAGTCTCGGTGCAGCCAAACCAAATTTATCTCAACCACAACAAGTTCTTGTTGCTGATTATTTACATACCTACTGCAAACACCGCAGCAGGGAATGGGCGTTTTGCCTGCCCCAGCAGTTCAGTTTTCTGGCCGTGGGATGTGCTTGTGACCATCAGGAAGGTGGTAGGGACATCACGGCTGCAATGCTGTAAATCCACATACCAGCAAACTCCATCGCCCTCTCCATGGAAAAGGCAGAGGTTCTGCAAAAGGATGCATTAGGGCTGGCCAGACCTATCTCACAAAAACAGTGAAATGAGGATTTGTTTTTAAAAGCACATGAGGATGGATGCGCATCAGACAACTTCACTTTCTCCCTCCTTTTGCTACAAACACAAAGCAAATCCACTGGGTAGTTAATAATGTTGCGGTTTCTGTGTATTTCGGGTTTTAATGTTTCCAAAGCTGCAGATCTTGGACTAGTGAATAGTGTTAATAATTGTTGTAATTATATGATTTTAAGTGCATTTTGTTTAAGGGTGTAGCCTCTCTAAGTCTCCAGCAGAAAACCAGTCCATGTCAGACAAGGCTGCCCTGTTCTGCCAGTGGAGTCCAGACCCTGGACTGGCTGGAAGGAGTCCTGCTCACGCTGAGCCCAGTAGGATGCACCCATCCTTCCCTGAGCACCCATGGGGATGGCCCACACCAAGATGTGCAAACCCCAGGAGGGACTGTGGGCTTCATCCTCCCTGCTGCCATGTGCTCCTGTCTTGGGGCTGGGGTCTCGAGGTACCCAGGCAGAGAGGCAAGAACTCTCCTGCCTGAAGGTCACCAGATGTGGCTGCTGGGGACCATGGTGGCTATTCCACACCACATCTCACCAGTGGGAGATAGGGCTGTGAAAAGGCTCATGTGCCAGCAGTGCTGTCACTGGTGGCAAAGGTCTTCCAGACAAAAACTGAGGCTACCACATCCTCACTGCCTCCCACACTGGCCATAGAAGGGTGTGAAAAGGGTGCCATCTCACACTGGCGGTGCAGGCAGACTCCAGCCTGCAGCAGCAGATGTGAGCTCTGACCATGCTCCCATCCTTGGGATTAGTATCATTTCAGGGAACTGCACCCCACTGTCTGCAGCCTGACGCAGCAGAGAGAGAATCCACTGGGCTCCAGGCAGGAGAAAAACGGAGCCCAAAGACAGAGCATGAAGGGTGTTAATGCTTTGGAAGGAGGAGGCTGTAGGTGGGGGAGGAGAAGGACTGGGTCCTTGCACAGCTTGTTGTAGCCTCACGATGTTGCAGATACCAGTGGCATGATAGCACTAGCTTCCAGGGATGCTTTCCTGAGCCACGGTCCAATTCAGTCCATAGGCTTATCCAGAAAACAAACAGGCAAAGGACAGGAGAAGCCTAAAAACCAGTTATCAGGGAGAGACAATTTCAATCCAACCCAGTCAACATCACTCCAAACTGGGAGCTTGCATCAAGAGATCAGCCAGCGAGCTCGACACACAGGCTGTCTCCAAAGAAATCTGAGCATGAGGGCCCTCTCCTTGTCCAAGCACACTCAGCCACACTCCCCCTTGGAGCACGCAGGAAATCACACGCTACAGGAAACACTTGGGCACCAGATACTCTATGGCAGAGTCCACTCCAGCTCCTAGCACACACATGAGCTCCTCTCAGGTCATGGGGACATGAACCAGAAGCACAGCATCCAGCACAAAGAGGAACTGCTGATGCTCTTGCATTTTCTACTCTTTCTGCCTGAGTATAAGCAATTTTTCAGGACTAGGGGAAATAAAGACTGGATCCAAATCAGAGTACGAGTAAGGGGAGCCCTTCCAAAAGAACAGGATTTCATAACCTACCAAAGGGCACGCTCAGAGCTAGGCCAAAATGCTGTGCTCAGCACCCCTGCAAGGTGGCAGGACTCATGGGAGCAACCTACACACCAGTTCCCTACCCTGAGGTGTGTGGACCTCAAAGGAATTTCAATATTGTGCTGTGACCTGGTTGACGCTAAGTGCTCCCGCTCCACGGAAACGTCTTCGTGCCTGGAAAATGCACTTGCTTATTGAAACCTGGGTCCAGGGAAAGGCACCAAACCAGATCCAGGGCTTTGTCTGCTTGTTTCCTACAGATTTTCTTTTTTTTTCTCACTTGGCAAACCCACCAGGTTTTGTTTTGAATGGAGCTGAAACAAGCATGCCTCTTTTGTTTAGCAATAACAACTAACTTATATAGATCCTGCTCCTGCCAGGACATTTTTGTTTGAGCTCCAGAAGCCCTACACTATTAGCCCAATGCTCGAAGGACCTCAGGGTGGTGCAAGGCCAGGAGATGCTGCACAATGCCCCAGTTGATGCAGAGCCTCATGAGCATCAGGCACTGGTTTGGCGATGCTGATAGGGCTGCATGTTGTCTCTGCAGTCTCCAGCCACACTGCAGTGCCCGTAGTTGATTCTTAAGGAGCTCATGACACTGGGTCACAGAGAATGGACCTCATGGCCATGCAGCCCATACCATCATGGCACAACACTGGATTTGAAAACCAGTTCCCACCTGAATAAACTGGAGGAGAGGAGCAGATACTGGGCGAGATCTGCAACATCCTGCCAGCATTCAGTGCACTGCATCTCTGCAGAAGAAGTGGAGGATTCCTTGCAGGAGCAAGAAGGGGTCAGTGTCTTGCCTCACTGCCCAGGCTGTTCCCTGCACCAGGAGGCTTTTGCATCCCTTGGGTAATGCTTGCACTGGGAGTGCAGTAGCTGCTGGGTGAGGTGAGGAGCCCTGGGAGAAGCCTGCTTGTGAGTGCAAAAGGGCCACAGCAGCAATGGGCTGGACACGCCATGTCCCACACCATGAGGCCAACTGGCAAGCCAGAGGTGTCCTCCTGAGGCATGGCCATGTCCCCTGGTACAGCACAACAGGGAAGAGCCTGCCCGCCTGGCTCATCCCCACCCCACCTACCTCCTAAATCCCAGGCTCTGAATTTGGGAGAGACAGAGACTTCAGGACTCCAAGAGAGGTTCAGAGCCAACCAAGTAGATCACTTACTGACAGTCTGTGGAGGCCTCCCATAAAACACCCCATTTCTGCAGGGACAGCAGTACATTTTGGGGAGGGAAGCAGCAGAGGCGTTCAAGCAAATTCTTCTGCAACATGATAATGTTGCTGCTTCTTTCTTTTCTTTTCTTCTTTCTTTCTTTCTTTCTTTCTTTCTTTCTTTCTTTCTTTCTTTCTTTCTTTCTTTCT
>JANIJG010024926.1:0-35112 GCA_024611175.1 Megaceryle torquata | reverse complement strand
CCTGCCATTGGCAGGGGGGTTGGAACGAGATGATCTTTAAGGTCCCTTCCAACCCTGACAATTCTATGATTCTATGTTCCTCAGGGAGGTTCTCTGTGTGAAAGGCAGAGCATAGCAGGACTTGGGTCTGGTCTGACTTTCCCAAATTATCCAGATGTGAACTCCCCACATGACATACCTCTACACTGTTAAATACATGCCTTGACCTTCCAAGCATACCATACCCATGTGACCTACAACCTTGCTTCTAAAATCCAAATGTTTTCATCATGAGAGCTGTGGGAGCTCTGGGACAGAAACAGCAGTACTTCTCGCAATGCAAGGACAAGGGGTGCTGTCAGATGGGAGGCAGGTGTACATCAACATCATCTCTGTGAGGGGAGTTACAGCATCCGATGCCCAGCCCAAAACAGGTCTCTCTTCTTTCCTCCCTTCCCAGGACCCCTCTGGTTCCCCAATACAAGTGAAGAGTTCCTACTTTTCTCTGGTGGGTTGAAGGATGGGCTGAGGCACTTGAGAAATTCACTGAAGCTGAGCTTCCAGTCAGCATTTTCATCTGACAGCTCAATGAGGGCATCTACGCAGAGTCCCCTGAAAGGAAACACAAGAGGCATGTTCTGCACAGGGCTGTACTAGCTTCAAAGTACAGATGAGTAAAACCAGTACTACCTAGGAAGACTCCAAGATGTCTGGCATAAGTGCCTTCTGCAAGGAAACCTCACTGGATACAGACAAAAGAAAAAATACTTATAAAATACTCCTTGTCTGGCAAAGGGCCGGGAAGTGGGGGGATACTCAGAACAGCAGGAGTAGGACCCTGTTGACATCTACCTGCTCTCACATGAGTAGAGATACAAGCACAGTCTGTTCTCCTCATCGTCTCACACACAATGAAAAAGGGAAAGCCCTCAAACAACATTTTCACGTGATGCTTGCACCAAGTCTAACTGCAGGCTGCCCATGAGCTGTGTTTTGTGTCCTTACACTGGATCTAGCGATCAGGAAAAAGGTGAGTAAGGTCCACTGGAAAGCTAATTTATTAGGAAATAAAAAGAGAAGACAAATTTTCTGTCACCCAACTCACCTTCTGGCTGTGCACCTACTAGATTTAACGCAAAAGAAGACTGGAATACACGCCTAACTTGAAGGCTAGGGGTAGGATTGCTCCTTTTGGTGATAATGACACCTAATTAAGTGGGAAGCCACTTCATACAGTTATCTTTGTTAGTGCAAGCTCTAACGTATCTTCCACGAGTGGATTTTCATGCCCTCTTCTACCATATCTGGCCCTCTGTCCCTCCTTCTGGCATCCTGTCCACTGCCCACCTGAGCAGCTTGTTGGTCTCCTGGTCCATGTAGGTGGTGATGTTGACAGCAGTCTCATTCTGCTCCACAAACTTCAGGAATTCAGTGGAGTCCAGGCGAGAATCACCATCATCAAAGCTCTGTAGGGAGAGATGGGAAGATGTGAGAGGGTCTGATTTATCAGATCAGGGTACCCCTTCCTTTTCCCTCTTCCATGTATACTGAGCATTTTTGAAGTGCTAGTGAAACAGGTTGCACCATCCCCATCTTGCACAAAGAACAGAGGCTCAGAGAAAAGCCACACACAACAGATCCATACTAGCATCAGAGTGGGAGCCATGATCCTGGCCTCATTCTCACTGATAAGCTACACTGCCTCTCATTCACCTCCTGCTTGATGTATGGCTCTAACCCCATTTCTTCTCTTTGCTTCAGACAGCTCTTAGCCTTCTTATATACCTCCTGCTTTAAAGCAGACCAGTTGCATGCAAGGAGGTGTCTGCTTTCCAGTGTGTAAATCCAAAGCTGTGCCAGGACTGTGACAGCAACAAAAGGGGGAAAAAAAAAAAAATCACAGGCAGCAATTTGCTGCTGATCCCAAGGAAGGAACAATTTAATGCAACAGCACAACGCCTTGCCACCAACTTCTTAAGGTCTTGACAGGACTCCAGGCACTGAAGAGCAAGATTTTTAGTCCCCCAAATCCTGGCTGCACTCCTAAAGTAGTAATTGCATTTTGCCCTCCTGTTTGGAGATGCCGTATCACAGCACTGGGCACTCAGCAGGAACTGCTGGCCCCCCTCAGAGGCAGCTGCACTGCAGTGAGAGGAAAATGAATTCTGCACACAGACTGCAGCTGGCTGAGTTCTGCTGTGGGACTCGGGGCAGGTCACCGTGGCTCCTCGTGCAGTGCTTCCAGGAATGCTGGAAGAGACATTGCCTGTTGTTACCTCTCTGTGGTTCAGGAGAAACCTGTAGGGTGAGGAAAATTACTCTGCATGCTGTAGCCTGTGTGTAACTGCTCCACTAACATGTTTCAATTCTACCAGACTTTGAAGCCCACTATTTCTTGTGAAAGTGGCTGCAGTTAATGACCTGGACTCCATCAAAGTAGTTCTCATGCCTTTCAATGCTATGGTCTGCATTTACCTGTTCCCTCAGAGACCCTCCAAAACAGAGCAGCTTCCCACTATTGGCCTCATACCTCTTGAAATACAATGTCCCTCAAGGTCATGGCCTGCCTGATGTACAACCAACATCCCAAAGATCCGTATCTGTCAGGCTTCCAGGAGGGAAACAGTTTAATGACACATCTACAGAATTCCCCATCGAGGAGAAAAGGGAAAAGCTTCCTGTCACCTTTGTCTCCAGTGCTGATTACCTTCAGGGCAGGAACCAGGGTGGGGGTGAGGACCTGGGACAGCAGAATTCCTCCACCGACAGGGGACTCTCACTGGTGAAACAAATCTGTCTGTGTTTGAACCCATTTAGTTTGCTTTGCTTGGATTTGTCCAAAGTTGTTTGAAGCTCTGAATTCTGCTTTAATAGTATTTCAGAGCTTTATGGGTTGTTGATGTGGTGGATTTTCACCTAACAGAGAAGGAAATTCCCCCTCTGGTTTGAGAAAAAGGTATGGCTTTGTCATCAAAACTTTCACCCACTTCTGCCTGGCATCAGTACTCCAGAAAAAGGGGGACAGTAAAGAGAACTTGCGGCTGTCTGCCTCTGAGCCATGGGATTTCACCAGCACGCCACCAGGCATGGGGCTGGCAGAGGTGACTGGGCTGTGCCACGGCAGTGGAGAAAGCCTGTGGCTGGCTCACACTTTTTGGCAAAGGCCATGGCCCGAGAAGGCTCTCTGTGAAGGTGGCTGGGGACAGCAGGTCTGCAGGGGCAGGGACTGAGCAGAGCAGACTAAGCAGCTCTGTTCCACAGAAAGCAGCTTTCGGGTGCTGGCAGGTGCCACCAGGGGTGCCTGAGGCAGTGGGCCACAAGTGGGTTTCCACAGACAGAGCAGCATTAATGGCTACAAAGGTGAGGATGGTCTCTGGAGCGCAGGGACCAGCTCCTCTGTCTCACCAGGGGGTGCCATTGCCATGGCAAATTTGCTTGCAGCGCTAGCTCCTGTCAGGCACCATTAATCTCTTGCTGTCAACAGCTTCTGATTTAAACATTCTCCCCTTTTCCCCACCTGCTCCTCCAGCTCCATCCTGAACGCTTTGAAGTCTTTATCAGGAGCTGGGCGTGGGGGGAAGGGACGCAGCAGTGCATGTGGCAGGGGCATAGGAGAAGCGTGTTATCTGCTGGTTACAAAAGAGGGTGGGGATGGGCTGGGGGACAGGCTTACAGCGAGGAGGGAAGAGGAATGGGATTACTGGAGAGCCTCAGACTCACAGGCAGCTCCTCGCTCTTTGCAGAGCACTAGGGAACAGCAGATCTCAGCCACAGCTGGGCCGGACTCCTTGCAAGCAAATATTCCCCTTAGGAGCCCCAAGTGTCCCTTATCCTCACCTCAACATGGCCTTGGGACTGTCTAGAACAAAGGATCAGCAGCCCCTGCCCTGGCTTCCTGCTCCTTCTACCTGCATTTCCAGCACTTTCACCCATCTTTTCTCCTCTGGCTATCTTTTGTCCCCCAAGATCAGTTCTTCTCTCCCCTGCCACAGGCAAACCTGGCCTGCCTTCCTCTCTTTCCCTAGGGCAAGTCAGATCTCCACGGATGCTCCAGGTCTGGGCTGTCCCGTTGCCATGTCAGTGTCTCCCATCAGCAGCTGCTGCAGGCATCCTGCAACACACATGCTGTAGGACATACCAGACCTCTCTGGCCCCCATTCTGACAGGTCCACCACCCACTGGAGCCTCTTGGGTGGGGACATGGCAGCTGCTTTGCTGCAACGGGGCAGGAAATGTTCTCTGGCCTCCGAGGCAGGCATTGCTCTACTTGCCTTGAAGTACTTGTCCAGGACTTCGCTATAGTTGCTGCCCTTGGAAAACCAGCCATCTGGGATAATCTCAGCTTCCAGCCACTGGATGACACGACGACGAAGCTCATCCCTGTCCGACTGGTAGCAGACGACTGTCACAGGAAAAGGTGTAGCAGAAGAAAAAGCAAAGATAAGAGCAATGAAGTTGGCAGGGAGACCATAGAAAGACAACTGGCAATAAAAACCAGCAAGCCAACCCTGACTGCAGGTTGCAGCCCCTCTGTCCTTGGGGATGCGCCACAGACAGATCAAAGCAGAGGTACCATGTGCTGAACGGCGGATGGGCTGTGGGTGACACCATGTGGCAAGGACACAAAATGACACTCCTGACAAAACTCTTCTGCCTTCCCTTCCACAAGGCTTGGGAACAGCAACCTGGGGCTGACTCATTTTGACGTGAAGAGTCTCCAGACTGAGGGAGGAAGATGACTGACCAACCCTGGATAGTGTCCTCTGGCTTCCAGATGCCCTGCAGAACAGGCACTCAGCCGTTAACCCTCAAGCACCAAAACCTCCATCCTCTGCAGCAGTGGAGACTAGACTGAGTGAGCCACTGTCCTCAGTACTTGAAATGTAGAGCCTACGATCTCAGGAGATTTCATTTCTTTAAAGCTCTGACTTGCCCGTTCTGACTGAAAACGAGTGGGGGTCAAGTTGGGCTTGTTCACAGTCACAAGTTTCTCTAGGTGGACGTCACTTTGTGTGCTAATACTGAACTATGCACATAGAAGCAAACCTGAAAAGGATAGATCTGGCTTCTGTGAGTTGCCACAACCCGCCCAGAGGTCAATGGAGCCAGAAGAGGAATCAGCGTGTGCGTTTGTGTCACTTACATATGCTAAGGATCTTCTGAATCCAGCGACTACAACCACAACAGACAGACAGATGAAAGAAAAACTCGTAGGGATTCTGGATGTTTACTGCTGAACTTCCTTGAAGCTGTTTTGAGGTGGTGGCTGTGCCCTTACAAAAGTCCTTTCCTTTAAGCCTGTAGCAGGGTTTGCTCTCATTTGTCCTAGGAAGCTGAAGTGGATGATTATATAGCTCCAGCTGTTAGAGGACATGGTGGGGAAAGCATCCCCAATGAAGCACAGGCAAGTGGCCCCAAAATCCACAGTCTAAGTACACAAGGCAATGCATAAGGGGAGAAAACAGGCACAGGGAATCAAAGATTTGTTGGCTGATGGCAGAAGAGTGGTTTGGGCATACCTCCTGACTCCCCAGACAATGCCCCATTCATTACATATGACTGCTTCTCTGCCCCTGCAGATTCAGGTTAATCACTCCTGAAGCAAAGCCTCCTTTCAAAAGAGTGCTCTTGGGAGTTGGGGACATAGCTCCTGTTACCATACCTTAGATTTCCAATGAACTATGCAAAAGAATGTCTCTTCCCTCAGTCTGCACAATGAACAATGTTTCATTGCACCCTGTACATGCTCAAAGTCCCCAGGACATCCCAGCATGGTGAAGAGCCTAGAAAATGTATGAGCCCTGAAAGGTTACCCCAGAGCAAAGAGCTGGGAAATCACATTTAAGCTGATTTATCAACTCAGACTCTGCTACAGCCAGCACAGAGGCACGACTTTCACACATTGCTGTGCAACTCTCCCAGCAGGCCTTCCTCCCCATCAATTTTCCCAAGTGCAGATAGAGGCCCCAGCCATGCAGGGAGGTGGTTTCTCACCTGGACTTGCAGCTGGATTCTCAGACTTCTTCTCTGTTAAATGAAAGACAGAAGAGGATATTTCTGACACAACATGAAGTGACACAAACCTCTTCCCACCTGGGGTGCTGCTTAGTCAAGAGCAGAGTAACCTGGGAGTCTTGTAAATATGAGGGTCACACACATGATTAAGGGACTCAAATGTCTGTCACCCTGAGGGGAGACTGAGGACTGTTTAGCCTGAAGAAGAGAAGGATTAGGGGTAATCTTATCAATGTTTATAAATCTGATGGGAGGGAATGAATAAGACTGAGCCAGGCTCTTCTCTGTGATGTCCAGTGACAGGGCAAGAGGCAGCAGGCACATTAAACACAGGAAATTGTCTGAACATAAGGAAACATGGGTTTACTATATAGTGTGGCAGGGGAGTTAAAAAGCCCCACCATTCAGGCAAAATCGTTGCTCCTAAAGTTCTTGAAGTCCCTCATAACACAGATGGTAATATAGACTTTAGGGGTTTATCCTGAGAATCTGACCTTTCCTCAGCAGGTAAACTGAGACACCTGCCTGGATGAATCCGTGAGTTCAGAGAGAGGCAGGCAGGAGCAAGAAGTTGCCCTGCTTTCTCCTGAGTGTCCCCCTTCCAGCAAGCCAGGGAGATAACTGCTCCAAGATCCCACCATAATCAAGTCAGGATTCTGAGTGCACTAACGAGGACCTTAATGGCCCTGCCAACCTCTCCTAGGGCTTCCATCCACACTCTTGACCCATGTGCCCAGGGACTCCATTTCAGCTGATGTCCCTAGTCCTTGCCTGGGATGATGTTGTAGGTATGGCCCTCTCCAAATCTCTTGCAACCATTCCTGTACCTGCCACAGACCCTGTTGATCTAGGCCCTGACTTGGTGACTGTCTTCACACCTTGACCTCAGACCTACTATAGACTTCATCACTACAGACTTGTCTAGCCTGTGTCTGATTCTGGCTACCAACACCAGATGTGATTTCACAGCTTAACTTCAGGCCTACTTCAACACCACAAATCTGTCTGGTGATCTGGACTCTTGGTTGAACCTAGATCTCATTGCCCTGTTTAACCTGCTCAGCAAATGTAGGACAAGGTCCTGCCTGGTGAGGCTTCTGCTTTGCTTCATTATCATGCTTGGCTTCTGACTCTCCCTCCCTCAGAATGTGGCTGGCCCTCATCACTGGAGTTACCTTTACAGTGGCCATCGTAATCCACCTGGATCTTGGAGCCAGTGAGGCAGGCATCACGGTGCAACTCACAGTGGTTCAGGTACGTCTTGCCATTGCTACCACACACGGGCCTCTTGTGAGGTTTGCATTGCTGTTGAGAGAGCAAGAGAAGACAGCATTTTACCTGCCTCATCAGGACAGCTAGAGGGAGGCAGGCGAGTCCCAGCATCAGCCCAACTCAACAGAAGCTCCTAGCACAGCCCCTTTGGCCCAAAAGGTGTTTGGAACAGGTCACACCCACCCCTCATCATCCCAGAAAAATCTGTACCGGGAAGTCTGTCGGTGTGTGTTCAAAGGCTTCACTTTATTCCAACCTCCATCACCACCACCATGACAGGAGCTCTCCTGAAAGCAGAGCTCAGCAGAGAAAAAACTGAGAAACTGTAACAGAAGCTCTGTGTGCCATGGACATGCCTGCCCAGAGGTGCTTCTGTGAATCTGCTCTGGGCACCTCTGCTTGCTCAGATCTGTTCCATTGCTTTATAGAATCTACTCCACCCTTCTGCAACCAGATGCAGAACAAGCCTTCAGCCACAAGCCAAGAGCACAGCCTAGAGCACAGGGAGAGATCCCCAGTGCCGCTGTTCAGGCCGTGAGCTTCTTTCTCCTGTCCCTTTCAGTCTGTCCAAGCCTACCAGGACTGATGACTCTCTTCCTGCTAACAGGGCATTTCACTGTCCAGTGCCTAGGCCTGGCTGTGTCAGAGCTGCAGGCTCACAGGGAAGTATGACCAAAGAGCCACATGCACGTTCTGACTGCAGGAATGGTTATAAAGCACCGGGCAGAACAGAGCAGGGAAACATTCTAAAGCTGGGAAATACCTTCTAATCACCTCTGGCTCCCTGTTGGATGAAGCCATCCGTCCCTCTCAGCACTCTACCACAATTATTTCCATTTTTAAAAGCTGAGTTTCAATAGGGTGCCTGTAACCTCAAACAAGAGGCCTGTGAGGGCAGGCTGTCTTGGAGCCTGCAGACCACTCCCTAGAGTGACCTCCAAAGCCAGCTGCATATCAATACCCTTCCAGGCTTCCCCAACAAAAGCCTTCCAGCGAAGTCTCCTGAGCGTATCTCCTGACCAGAGGCAGTTGTATGAGCAGCACAGCCACAAGCCCTGAACACTATCTACCCTACAGGGCTCTTCCACTAGGAAAGGCCCTGCTGTTTGAAGAGTGACTGTGAATTTGCAGCTGCTCCAAGACAACCACAGCCTTATCCCATCATGAAATCGTTCCAGTGACAGAAAGCCAGCCAGGGGTGGTGGTGGTGACACCTGTTCCAGAGAAAGAACCCCTGCTGTCCCCGTACCTCAATGCAGAGGCAGGTTGGCTCTCCTTTCTCAGTCACTGTGCACTCCCGCCCAGCTCCACAGAAAACATTGGCACAGATCTTGGATTTGCTCCTTGGCTCTTCCTGCAAGATACAGAGACACAAACTACATCAAGTTACCTGGAAGAGCAGCAACACAGCTTTAAAAAACACAAGGCACATTTAACTTGTAGAGTGGACTGAAGAACACCAAGGTGGTAAGGCACAGATTACAGAACAGGAGAGAAAAGACTGCAATAGACGGACAGCTCAGAGAACAACCAGGAACAGACGCAAGAGCTGGGGACAGCCCCAGGAATAGAGGTCTTCCTTGAGGTCATCCATGAACAATCACCTTGAAGAACGGATGCAAACGCGAGCAAGAGAAAGTCTAGCATGAATTGCAAGAATAATTTGCTCATGTCAAGGACAGCTGTCTTCAGAAGTTTTTTCATGGATGGTAGGGAGCAGAAATGTCTTTGCTTGAGACATTTAAGAAGAAGGTGAACATAACCCTCGAGTGTGATACCAAACAGGTGGAAGAAATCGCCATCCGGCACTGGGTAACACCCCTGTCACAAAAAAAAATGTCACAAAACTACATGACCTATTATCTTGCCTCCACTGGTCAGGATCAAACACTTCAAAGGAAGAAACCCTGTTATAGATAATTATACAGTAACCTTCTCACAGAGAAAATTTCTTCCTGGTCTCTGAGAGCTAGCAGTTGACTTATGCCCTGCAGCACGATTTATATGCTTTATAGTTTTCTCCTAGCCAAAGTCATCACAGGTATCTTGTTGTTCATGTAACTGTCAACTTCCAAATCACTGAAGATTTCCACAGGATAATCCTGTTTCCAACAAAACCACCATTTGCTTTTATCAGTTTAGTGTCTTTTTTTTTAACTTAGACTTTTAAAAGAAAAGATGGTTCCAGAGGTTGAGACTTCAGCGACCCTGGTTTTATTCCCTGCGTTGTCATTAATTTCTATTGTGACTCAAATTTAATCTAACATTTTCCACCTGTACACTAAGTGTCTGGCTCAGGCAAGCCAGCTGGCTCCCTCAAGAGTTTTGTATCAGACATGGAAGACAGAGGAATGTAAAATAATCAGCAAGGCAGGTCAATCAGATCTGCTGTGACTCTTCTCTCTAAAATAAAGGGGTTTTTACAGTCCCATCTGAGTATTATTCTTAACTTCTGCTCATCTGTGGTACCTTTGTACCTCCATCACATACTTTGGAAAGGAGGTGATCAAAAAGGACCAGAATTTGCCCGAAGAGCAAGCATTGCTTAAACATATACTGACAAATGCTGAGCACACTTTCTCCTATTGCTTCTTTATCCTAATTTTTTTTTTTTTACTTTGCTTTTAAACCAAAATTTCACAGTGAGTTTTTGTCTTTAGCCCACAGTGAGAAGCAGATCAGTTTCTGAATGACCTTGTCTTGGTCTTCAGAGTATTTTGCCTACTGCACAGGCATCAAGAAGGTCATTTTAAAGCACTGTGGGATTCCCTCCAGGTTCACATAGCAACAAACACCTTTCATAACTCTCTGCAAATGTTCCTATCTTGCTGCTTATCCTGTAAAATAAAAATATAGTATTCAGACAAACCAGTCTTAGCTCAGAAAAGTACACCATGCCCCAGGCCTGCTGCTCAGCCCATGAAGACAGTCCAGTCCGTTATCCTCCCTCTGCCCATTCATCCTCCTTCCACATACTGCTTCGGAGCTCTGAAAGGCACTCTGTCACTTCTGCTGCATCCACCTCTCCTGCCTTCAGGTGGAGGGCTGAGGTGAATGATCTAGATGATTCTGGGGTGGAATGGAGTGACTTGAGTGCTTCACTGCACAAAGCAACCTCACACAACTTTGGGCAGGAAAGGAGGAATAACTCATTTTGCAAAAAGCACAAAGGAAAAACAAATTCTTCCAGCCTGAAGCCTGACTGGGTCAGTCACACAACTAAAATGCACTATAGACATCTAAGTGCTGATCCATTTATAGGGTTTTGAACAACACACTCATCCCTTCACCTAGCTAAAGACCAGGAAAATAACAGCTAGCCCTGGCTTTGAACTGCCACCCACCAAGGTCTGTAATCCAGGAGCCTGGCAACAGATGGCAGTGCTTTGCCTCTCCTTGCCAGTGGCCAGGCAGGACCACCAGCAGCAAGCTCTCAGCCGTGCCCACCGATGCCAAACATGGCTCCTCCCTCCTGGCCTGAGAATCAACAGCACGGTTACAACCGCAGCCGGCCTCAGCAGGTGTCCACAGGGACTGTGCCTGGGTTGCAAGACTCCTCTCCCCTCGATAGCTCCTGGAAACCAGGCCTGTGACATGGCTGTCCCAGTCACAGCGCTCTCCCTGTACCACTGGACCCCAAGAGCCATCCCAGAGCTCTGCTACTGGCACCTGGGCTGGGGATGATGGAAGGGTGACACTGCCAGATTTTTCTTATTAATCAAAGCAATGTGGTTTGCCCCTTGCTCCTTTCCGTTGTTTTAAGTTGTCCTAGGCTGGCAGTGGGTTGGAGCTGGTTGCCACATCCCAGCACAGCTGTCTCTACCTCAGGGGTTTGACAAGAGAAATAAAAGAATCAAGCTGCTCTTCCTGTCTGCCCTCTCACTAGCACAGGGCTTCTCAGCCTCAGCTTGCTCATCCCCCCTCCCAGCAGCAGAAGCCATGGCAGGAGAAACCAGGCTGGGTGCTGGCTCCACCCTTAGTGAAACCAGCTCTCAGCTTCCACCCAGTTCCCAGAGCAGTAACTCAGCCTCCTGAGCCCCCCATCCTTGCAATGCTCACCCCACAAACCGTACTTTCTCCAACTACAACCTACAAACTATAGCCCTTTCTATTCATGTGCCCTCCTCCCAAAAACCCCCAGAGCCTCACCTTGTTCCTTCACCAGACATCACCTCTGCTACCCTACATCCACCCCACCCTGCACCTGCAACCTGACCTGCTGCAGCTGCTTGACAGGTCAAGGTGTACTCCCCTTCCAGGCCTTAGCAGCTGCTGCCACAGACCCTGCCTCCCCTTCCTTCCTACATGAGACAGAAACATTTTCCTCTGCCAGCCTGCGCACAGATGAAGGTAGAAGTTGCCACCAGCACCGCATGGTAAGGCCACAGAGCTCTAAGGTGGTTCACGGCATACCACAGGGTGGGAGCTCTCTCTGCTCTTGGCCATCTTCCTGGCAAATGCCCGAGTCTCCCGTGTGCAACTGGGAGTGTAATGGAGATGGCGGTGGAGGTACAGTGGTGGACCAGGACAGTGTTGGGTCTGCAAATGAGGCTTTATCATCTTCACTCCTGATTCTCTGGTAACCTCCCAGGCACTACCAGCCCAACTAGTTCCTTAAGAGATATTCTGATCTTACCTTGGATCTTGTCATCTTTGGTCTTTATAAAGCTCCATCTGCTGGAGTCATGCGAGTAAGCAGGGATGGCAGCTGCCACTTCAATATTAAATAGCTCATCCGCACACCTACCACATAAAAACCTTGAAAATATGAACTGCAAAGGTTTAAAAGCAGGGTCACGCACACCAAGGACTCCACAGCATGTCAACGTCATTGCCCTTAAACTAATTTCTGGATTTAGAGGCTGGAATTACAGTTTTTAAAACTGCTTCTTTGTTGTGAGCTGCTGTCGCCTTTTCTGTCAGCCTGGGCTTGGGGAATGTCACTTGTTCCTTCGCACAGCGCGCTCGGGCAGGCGGAAGGGAAAGGGCAGAGAGTCATTATTAATTGCTGCGTGGTGGCATTTACACCGCAAACTGTGACAAGGCAGCTCCTCTCTTCTGCCTCGGGTGAGATGCCCAAGCTCTCTCTGTTTGGGCAATGCTTTTAATTACTCCTCTGCTGCCCAGAGAGCAAGCAGGAAGGGGTAAAAGCAGTAAGCACAAAGCCCAGGTGAAGCTCCCGGCCTCCAGAGCATCTGCCATGGCACAGGCACACTCCCAACTCTTCACCCTGTGGCCTCCACAGGGACACAGGCTCCCCGGACATCTTCTCAGGCAAAGACCATGGAGAAAGCTGTTTGGGCCCACAAGCCCAACATGAGGGCAGCCAGGCAGTGTCATATCCCAGACTGACTGCCAAACAGATATGGGAATGCACATGGCTTTTGTGGGGGCTGGGAAGTGTAACCCCATGGATGAAGGGCTCTTGCATGCGAACAGGCAAGTGCCGAGCAGAAGACCTGAACTGAGAGCACAGTAAGCGGTACACACTTCTTCTGCCTCAGCTGTTGCTTCCCAGAGAGAAAGAAAGAAAAAGAGACATATCCAAGGCACCCAGAGGCAAGAAAGCCTTCGGCAACGCTGGTGGTGAGGGATCACCATGGCAACCGGCAATGCAGAGCCTCAAGGTGGAAAGCTAAAATTAGGCAGTGGAAAGGGCTGTTTCTCATCTCTAGCAGCAACTGGTGCTGAGGAGCTGGACCCCCAACAAAACCAAAGTGCTGATGTCAGGAGCATTTCTGAGCCCCTGCTTGCACCTGGATGTCCGGGACCAAGTGCGACTCAACACACTGACACATGTGGGTCTGCACAGGGCCCCAAGGTCCTGCGAGCTGCTGTGCCTACTTCCACCCTGGTGGGACTACATGAAAACAGTGCAGTGTCTGTAGCAGGGTGTATGAGTGACTGGAAGGAAAAGAGGAATCATGGCTCCTTGGATCTGCAAGGTTGCTGCTCACTGCATCTCCCCTCCCCGGTCACTCCCTTACCTGTCCCCCTCTGAGCTGTCTGGTGTCACCTGGTGGACATAAGGGACTTTCCCAACCAGCCTGTGAAAGTTGAAACTATTAACAGTTCAGCAACAAAACACCTCTGAAGGAAGAACAAGCTTCCACCTGCAGCAAAGAGCTGTGCAAGCAGCTGCACATCCATGGCACCCCACTGCCCACAGCCCAAGGGAGCTGCAGGGATTTCTGTCATCATGTGTGCTCTGGGAAATGAGCAGGGAAACCACCCTGCTATGAGGTGAGGAGTTAATGTGCTTGAAAACAACATCTCCGATTAAATTTTGCTTTCTGTGCAACCTTCCATATAAAATCTCCTCTTGGAAATTTCAAAAGTCTTTGTTTATTTTCAGCAGCCCACGCTGCACTAGAGAAATACTACCTGCCATCCTGCGCCTCCTGACACAAGTGAGAAGCTTTCCTGTTATCAGCAGCAACTGCAGATCTTTTTCCTTTTCTGGCATCAGTTTGTGGAAATCTGTAAAATGACTTGGCCCCTCACGTAATGCTCTGTGCTGTCTGATGTAAAATCAAGGCCTTGCAGTTTGGACCTGCCTGATATGAAAGGAAATCAGAAATATTCTGGAGCTGTAGCAATGAAAGCCCCTTTGGGAGGCAATCCCATGCATTATACAAACTTGAGCACTCTACAGAGAAAGCAAAATTAAAGGGCACCAAAATAACGTCCAGGGTTTCAAGACTGACACAGATTCTCACACCTAAGGAAAGGCAGCAGCAAAAGCTGGGAGGAAATTTTCAGATATAACCAGTACAATTCACCACAAATTCCCTCTACACAGACAGGGAGAAATGAGCTTTGCAGCTACGTATTTCAGCCAGTCCTTCCTGCATCTTCCTATTCACATCCCTTTTTCCTGTTCCCTGCCACAGACTGACAGAGGAGTAGGGACAGAAGGGGTCCATGAACACACCAAGGTGCCATCTGTAAGCAACGCTGCCTGCACCACAACTTCTAAACCAACTCAACATCCAGCCACAAAACCTAGTGCTTTGTTCAGCTGCTGTCTTGGCAGTGTTTTCTCCTCATCACAGAGAGATCTGGAGACACAAGGTAGTGGGTCAACGACGAGCTTTTCATAGCAGAAAGCTGAGAAGCCACATCTCCTGACTCCCAAACCTCCCTTCTCCCGTTGCAGGGCAGGGAGGGAGAAGCACTGTGCTGTGATGCCCAAATTGAGGGCTGGGCAGCTGAGCAGCTCAGGGGGATCAGGAAGACTTTGCAACTCCTGTTCAGTGGCGGCACTGAGAAAGCATTTGGTTTGTGCATTGCATCCCATCACCCAAGTGTGCCTCCGGGCAAAACAGCTCTTTCGGTGGCGTCTGTCCATCACCTCCGGCCATTTGTCTCATCGTTCTGGTTTGTGACTAACAAGCAAAGCACTGGTCCCTCCCTGCAAACCTGACCTAATTCCCGTAGCAGCCCTCTGGATCCTCTAACACTCTGGTGTGACGGGGCGGAAATTTGGCAGCAGAGTAAACTGAGCAGCTTAGCGTGAACCAAGCGGAACTCCGACGCTGGCTTTGCCATAAATAACTCAGTAAGGTGAACACTGCCATTTCTCTTCCCCAGGGCTACTGCCCCAGGACGTCTGCAGGCTCTGGAAGAAACTCTGTACCAATTACCTTTAAAGCTGACTTGGAAGGTTTGATTTTCTCTTATCAACAATGAGATAAGACCAGTGTGTGGGGATTGAACCACATATGATTCCCAGTTCAAGTCTCTGATAAAATTTACCTTCCAGTACATCACAGCTATTCAGATGGCATGGTGGGCTGTGGAGTGATCCATATCCTTCATTCTGTAAGGAAACCTGCCTTTGGAGGTTGCAATGGTCGCTTTAGGACTCAGCTGCACCTTTCCTCTGGTCTGGTGTTATCCAGTCCCAAAGTGGAATTCTCTGGAGCCACCCCACTGCCCTGCCCAGGAGCTCCCCCTCCCCTTGTCTCTGGGAGGCACATGATACACGTTCTGTGGCTCACACCAGCAAAGGTGACAAACGGGCAGCTGAGAAGGCCCCAAACCAGACTGTACCAGAGCTACTTAGTTAAAAAGGAAAAGATGTTTGTAAGCCAAATCTGGACCAGTGCTGGATTCCCCAGGACACTGCAACCACGCACACAGATTTGACACCGTGCCCAGTGCTAACAATATCCTACTTGAAGGGTGTCAGCATGAGGTCTGCAAAGGGGTCCAGCACCATTAAAACTTCAGGATTTCTCCTCCGCCAAATCCTAAAGCCATCCTGCAAGCAGCAGAACTAATGAAGCCCAGTTTCCAACAGCTCTCTCTGCACGGCCTGTCTGTCAGCTAGTTACAGGGCAGCATACAGACTCCTTCCCGGGGGGAGGTCTTCCCAGGCCTCTCTCATTAAGCCAGTCACCTAGAGTCACAAAACCGGCTGGATCCCATTATCTCAGAGGCCTCCACTGCTTTATCAGCTGTGGCGGAAACAGGCAGATAGATTCAAGACTCACTGGAGGCCAGAGACAGGCACAAAGCACCTCTGGCTCAGCCTCTTGTCTTAGCAGACTCGACATCTCCACTGCTTGTAGCCCTGGGAGCAGGTCCTCACCCCTGCCCAAGTCCAGCCCCACTTCAGTCTCCCCCACAATGACCCTTGTGCTCCCTCCCCCACATTTTCCTTGCAGTGGAGGGCAGACATCATCTCCTGCTTTCATCTGCGCCTTGGAGCTTCCACAGCCGAGGTCTTTCAGCCAGCTGCAATCCAGGGTTGTGACCAGCCCTTCACAGTGCTGCGACCAGCCCTTCACAGTGCTGGGAGCACTCCCTGCAGGACACCTGCCATGGAGGAGCATGCCCCCATCCCCACCCTCCTTCCCAAATCTCTCCCTGCATCTCTTCCTATTCTCAGCTGACATCCAGGACTGGCTCACTAAATGCAACCCCCTAAAGGCTTTTGTATGCTTAATAGGGGAATATCTAATGGCAGCTGACTTTTGTTAATGGGAGACAAGTCAGAGGATACATCTCTGCCCATACTGGGACTCAGTGTGTGTTCCCAGAAAATCTGGATGTAGAGACATTCAGGCAAGAGAAGGGACCTGAAATTCCTGGAACTCAGAGCAGGTTTCCTCTCTGCAGATTCCATACCTCACCTACTTATGTGTGACCCTTCTTGTCTTGCTGGCTGCTCAGTTCATGATCTGTGAACTGGCCATGTCCATAATACCAGAGCAGTGAGCAGGAGAGAGGTGAAGCTCTAACTGGGATGAGAAGGGCTCATCAGGTCAGTGACCTTTGCATGAGGCCATGGAAAAAAAAACACTGTGGGTACTTGTCTGTGATTCTGTCAGGGAGATGAAAATGCCTGATGATGCTACTACTGCTACAAAAAAGACTGCCTTGGCAATATTGCCTTGCAGAGATTAGCGGGATGTGTCCAGAGAGCTCTCCCTGCCCCCTGATCCCAGTCAGTGGCTTGGCCCCCTGACAGGGACTGCAGCCCTAAGACCAGCCACAGCCTTCTCATGTCCCACAGTGAGCAGGCAGGAGCTGCTGCCTACAAGGAAAGGGAAGCAGGAACTGGGAGGAAGAAGGCTTTTCTCTCTTCAACCTAATCAAGAGGAGAAAGGCATCTGCCAAACAGCTGATTTCTCTTACAGCACGATGCTGCTAACAGCTATGGAGCCAGGCACACCTCTCTCGGGGACTCCACTGCACAAGGATTGTTTTCCCCTTTTAAGCTGGAAGGAATGTCTGTACTCTGGCCCCCACAGCCTCATATTTTCCACCACAAGGCAATGACCGGTGAGGCCCCATAAGGGGAACAATGACATGAGAGTCTGGGGAAGAGGAAATCTCTACCGCAAACAAGTCTGGAAAATGGCTGCTAGAAGGAAGGGAGTTTGTGTCTGGCAGTGCTCTCCCTGCTGCAGCCTTGCTCTGCCACTCACCTCAAAACCCCTCTCACATTCACAGCCTCAGAAATGTAATGGCCCCAAAACTGAACTGTCTCTCAGCACTCTCCCCTCCACCCAACCCTGCAGCGCTTCTGGATGAAGGGGCTCAATTCCCTCCTGCCGCATCACGCGATGGAACTGCCAGCTCCTCCACAGCCACCACAAACTTTTCTTGCTAGTGCTGGCTCCCTGCAAGGCACAGAGGCAGGAGATCAGAGATTGATTTGCACATGCCAAGCCAGCTGGAGATGCTTCAGCCACGAGCTGGGCAGACCCAGTCCCACGCGAGGAGAAGAGGTGGTGCTGCTGCTGCACTGAGGTTCTCAGTGGGAGGAATCCAGTTAATCACTTCATATTTGGATGAGAAAATAACCCTCACACACAAGGAAGGATCTCAATGCACATGAAAGGTCCTAAATGAAGCTAGTCCCACAGGACCTGAAGGATGAGATTGGTATTGTCCTCCTCATGTGACAGACTGGAAAAGAAAGGCCCAAGGGAGGGGATTTGCTCAAGAATAACCAGAAGGCAGCAATTCAACTCCCTCTGCTCCCTGGTCGAGAGCCAGAACCAATTCACAGTCTGATACACAAGTCATACTCCTCCTTGGAGCAAGACTCTCCTTCCCAGAACCCAAGTGCCCTGGGCCAGGCTCTGTTTTGTCATGGCTGGGCTCCCGGGAACTCCAATTCTCCATCATGTTTTTTTCAAAACAAAAACAAGAGCAGCATTGACTCCTGAATTTCAATGGGGGGAAGCTGTTCTGGATGCTGGTAGCACATGAAATGTGTCACAGCACCTTAGGAGTGGTCAGAGGAAGCCCCTGCCAACAGAAGGGTGTGAAGGAGGAGGATGAGTCTCTCCTCAGGGCAGGCAGACAGAGGTGGAGCACTGTCCCTGGCCTCCAGATCAAAGCAGAGCTGTGGAGTACAGGCTCCTCCTAGCAATTAAACAGACACCATCACCTCTTTCCTTCTCCAAGCACACCCAGGCTCAGCAGTAAAAGGCAAGTTTCTCAGTTTGCTGGCATTTTCCCAAAGACATGCTCCTTCTTCTGCAGCACACAAAGTCCAAATCCACAGAGCCCAGCACCAGAGCCCTGAGATCATCTGCCCCATTTTGGGGTGCACTTGCCCAGCAGCTCCCCTCTATTATCTAATCTGAGGTGGTTTGTGCCATATACAACCACAAACATTCCATTTCAACCCCTAAATCTGCAGTGACCCACAGCTCTTTCTGTGTCATGGCAGCCCCTCTTTTTCCATCCTCTTGTCTACCTGATTTTCCACAATCAGAAGCCCTGCAGATTTTATTGGTTCTGCCAGTAAGTTTTGTTGCCTATTTTCCGGCCAGCTGGGATGATTTATTTCTGAATGAGATCCAAATCTGCTACATTTCTCAGCCATCACCTGGCTCCAACGGAGTGAAGGGAAGAGTGAGCTAAGCAGTTGGAGGCAAGTTAGGATTTACAACCCTATGGCATCTCCTCACCTCTTCCAGTAACTGGATACACAAGAGGAGCATAGAGCACAGGAAATGCTGAGGTTTACCAGCAGCCTGTGGCTTCTTGTGCAAGAGACCTTAGTAGCTTTGTTCCCATCACTAACAAAGTGGATTTGACGATCCTGCTTCCCAAGCTCTGCGCCTTGATCCTTCCTCACCCACCTTCTACCACAGCACATGGCAAAAAAGCAATGGAAATCACGATGCAATTGGAGGGAAGCACTGAGTCAGCCTCAGTGTGGGAGGGAGAGTGAGAACAGAATTGGATGTAAGCCAGTTTTGTGCTTCCCATCTTCTTGGCCTTGGTCAAGGACTTGCTCATCTCCTTATTAATGCAGAACAGCTTCAGGGCTGCTCCACCCAACGGCTCTGCTGGAGATGGTGCTGCAAGAGCCAATCCCTAGGGGACAGTGCTCTCTGTCACAGTCATTCTTCTCCTTTGAAGCTTCTTTACTGCATGAAAAGTCATGAGATCCCCTTTACAAAGTGGGAACAGTGAGGAAGGGTCAGAATAAACCCAACTATTAGGCATTATTTTGTCCGGACAACTTTTCTTGGCCCCTTGGTATTGACAGAGTATCCCCTTCCTAAAACTGTATAGTCAGGAATAGTTATCAGACAAATAGGAAAATCTGAAAATAGAAGGGAGGTAAAACAAACTTGCAAGAAGTGGGAAGTTTGGGATGGCTGCAGCACTAACCTGGAACCTGCTTATCAGTGGCACATCTGCCAAAGGCACAGCTCCATCAAAGGTTAAACCGTGTTCTGGTAGCCAGAGGGAGCAAGTCTGCCAAAGCTCTGCCCTATTACAACAACCTTCTAAATGCAAGCTAGGATTTCAGGAGGTGGGCAAAGAAAGCTCTCCAGGTTCTTGTAACCTCAGCTTTTACTACTGAGGACCTGACAGCTGGCAGAAGGGTGTGTGCTCCTGCTCATTTGTATTGGAAAGAGGAGAGGAAAAACACTGCTGTAAAAACGAAGTGAAAAGCCTTGCTGTGAAAGGAACACAGGGAGGGCTGCACAAGCATACAAAGAGATAGATGCGCATGTGTTTTTCTCTGCTTTCATAAACACCACATCAGCAACAAGCAAACCCTATTAAACTGCGAGGGCAGTCACCCTACAGCCTCACACCAGGACTGGGAGTAACAGCACTGGGCCATCCAGGACCCAGCACAAGGAGAACTGTGACCCCTGAGTTATGATGAGATATTTCTTTTCAATTCCTGCTGCTCCTATTATCTCCCATAAAGCCTCTAGCCCAGGCATCAGCACCTGAAACTGTCCCTGTGTGAAGCTAATGCCACCTCACACCTATCCTGAAGAGGCTTCCCTCTGCAGTGGGGAAAGCACTGTAAGTTTCTCTGACTTGCATTTGATGGCCGACCTCTTTACTGACACAGCCAAGAGGAAGCTCTGATAAGGCAGAGAAGGCCATGAGAAAATTGGTAGCATTGCTATGAAACATGCTATAAAATCCAGTCACTATGGTAACTGCCATGGCTGGAAGGAAAGAAGAAAACTTCCCAAGTTTGAGAATTTCCAGCCTTCCCAGGGATGCCCCAAGGATGGGTATTGTCCCAGGCTATCGGCACCACAGCCACCCGCAGCCCCTTTGTCCCCGCACTGCTCCCTGCAGCTCGTGCTAGACCAGCTCTTGCTCAAGATGCTTGGCCAAACACAGAGGCTGTTTCTTAGGCAAGCTGCTTGTGCTTACACCAATCTGTCCTCATGGGCCCCCTGACTCGTTCCTGATTTAACCCAGCATAAACAGAAGGGGAACAGGAGACAAACTGTGCTGTGGGGGCTATCGGTGGGGAAGATGGATAGTATTTCCTCGACATCTCCCCAGACTGTTAGCTTTGAGTCTGTTACTCTCACAATATATCTGTTACAACTATGTTCCCTCTCACAGCAGCAGAGAGGTATATAAAGCCAAGTAAATGAACTGAGCAGTGAATAACCTCTGCTGTGCTCATCAGAAATGGCAACACCCCGTACCCACGCATGTAGTCTC
Source organism: Megaceryle torquata (assembly GCA_024611175.1). Taxonomy (NCBI): domain Eukaryota; kingdom Metazoa; phylum Chordata; class Aves; order Coraciiformes; family Cerylidae; genus Megaceryle; species Megaceryle torquata. Next base: position 14,382 of record JANIJG010024926.1, on the reverse strand, counting down.
AGGGAAGCAGACTCAGTCACTCCCACTTCTCCCCTTATCACACCGTGGCGTCTGTGCCAGGCTGACAGCACAGACTCGCCGGCATCTGCAGCCTGAAGGCAACTGTGTGATTAAGCAACAAGAGAAATGATTATTGATTTCCTATAATTCCTAAATAAGGCTGGGTAACATTTTTCAGACAGAGCTAATTCACTACAAAACGCCATTTGAGGTTGACCAAAACTATTTGGAAATTTGTGCCTAGTTAGGGGAATGGCTTTGATTCCAAAATTGTTTCTAAGATGAAATGAACCATTTTTCCTTTTGTGCTTTGAAATATATGTCATGAAGTGTTGTATTGTAACTTAGAGAGCAAAATGAAAACACGTTTTGATAAGCTTAGCAACTTTTTCTTTGGTCAGTCCTTTTTTGCTGTTGAGATTATAAAATGAATTTCAACTGACCTGAAATGAAACTTTTGGTTTGACTCTCTGATTCAGCTAGGGAATTAAAAAAAAAAAAAAAAGAGAGAGAAGAAAAATCCCCATGGCTTTGTTCCTAAAACATTGTTATTTTGTGTCTAAAGCAACCTATTCTTCTTATTCTTTCATCTCCTTCCATCTGGCTCTTTGTGACTGCGTCTGGAAATAACGAAGAACTGTTGCAGACATCTCTCTACCCCTCTCTCTCCCTGCAATCAGAATTTTTTTCCTGTCTAGTTGGGAAGACTGTTGATGCTGGCTCCCATGGCTTGACTTTAAAAAACAAACAAACAAGCAAACAATAAAAAAATGCTGCAGCTCCATTTGGTGGTTATAACCCATATAGATGTTGCTTCAGGGAAAGCATCCTCTCCTCCAAGTCACTCTGTCAAAGCAAAATGCACTGATTTAACAATGCAGCTCCCAGTCCGAATCGTACCGGGGCTGCAAATATTCTTCTCCATCCCTGCTTTGCTCTGATCCCCTCTCAAATGTTAAGTCCATCATCCCATCATTTCCCATCCCTCAGACCCTGAGGAGCCTGTGCCCAACTCCCTGCTGAGCTTCTCAGCAGAAAGAAATATCATTGCTGGCACCAGCCAAACCCAGCTGGCAAGCTCAGGGGCATCGGGAGGTCTGAGTACAGAAGCTCAAGCAGGAGGCCGATATCTGCACTACTGAGACAGACAGATACTCAGGCCCACCTTCAGAAGCAGAGAGTGCCCAAGTCTCATGCAGAGACAATACGGGGCTTTTGGACTTCAGTAGCCTATCTGGCCCCAATCCAGTAAGGGCAGACAACCAATGCCACCCAGATGCAACAACGATGACTCAAGCATTTGCCTGTCTCTATTTTCTTACTGCTTTGGAGAGAGTGATGAAGCATTAGGGACTTGCTAGGAACCTTGGTACTGTCCTGAGCTAGAACGAGAGGGCTCTGAGCCCTGCTAGTGACCCTGAGGCTCTCCACGCTTGCCACAGCCTGCGTTCCTAGAAGAGGGATCACTGCTTGAAACACCTCCAAAAGCACAAACTATTCTCTAATACTTCTTGAGCTCTTCCCAGGATGTTTTGCTTTCTGCCCTGTGGCCTGGCTGCATTTCGGAGATGAAAGGCCATGAGCGCGCACAGATGCCGGCATCCTTACGCATTCCTGGCTCGCAGGCTTTCCTCGAAGCAGCTGTGGGCGCACTGCCGGGGAGGAGGAGCTGCCTCCCAGCCTGGAGAGAGGGCTGCTGCTCTGCTGGCTGGCAAACACATGCTTGCCAGGTATGCTGCAAGGTCCTGGCACAAACCTCTCTGCTTTGGGGACAGCAAATGCTCCCCTGGGTCCTCCGACCAGCCCAGCAGAAAACAAGGCAGCTCCCCTGGTTCCACTAAGGGCTATAATGACCTTATGGAGACTTGGTGAAAAATGAGGAGGGCATGATGCTATCAGCACCTGAACCTGCTTAATGAACCACATGAACATGTGGTTCTCATCCCTTTTGTCCCCATTGGCCCCTAGAGCACATCACAGACCAAGCACATGAACGATCTTTACCTATGGCTCACATTTCCCAGCGGTGGGCAGAAAGCCTGAAGAACACTTGAGGTCTTGGGCAGAAACTTCAGGTCCTGTGCAACACTAGAGCAGCCATCAAGAGCTTGGGCAGCTGCAGTGAAGATATCTGCATGCACCCCATCTCTCCTGCCCATCTCCAGCACAAGCCAAACCAACCCCAGACACTGGAGGGAAGCTTGCTCATGGTCTCACCGTTCAGCTCAGGCCCATCACGGTGTTAAAGGGAGAGTCTGCCAGTGGCCTGGCAGGATTTCAACACAACATACTGTGCCCATCAGTGGCTCCCACTTAAATTCTGGCACAGGTACAGGAGATCAGCCTTAACACTCACAACCAGCAAGAGAAAGGGCCTCCCTGCATGACAGCCTCCCCTATACCCCTCCAAATCTACCCTTTCCCTCTGGCAGGGTGAAGTTGACACAGCTCAGGAGAGCTGAAAGTGTCTCTCAAGGATCACACTGGCCTGTGCCACAAGCTGCTGGCAGAGAAACTCAGAGCCTGGCTGGTGGCTGCAGCCCTCACTCACCAAGACAAGGAATTATAAACACTTACCCATTAAAATAAAAACAACCACCAGAGAGTGTGGAAGAGAAACCACCAAACCACCTAAATCCAAAAGGGAAATATCTTGGCCTCACTGAAATGAGACACGAAACTCACCCTGTCTTGGGCGGGATCCTGACGCTCTCATTGGTTCATGCCAGCAAACCAGGGGCACAACAACAGGCTCAGGGGAAAGACCACTTAGAAAACCATGGGACTCCTCATCACGCCCAGTTCTTTGTGCAAGGGAGCCACTGTTGCTGGGGCTGGCCTGGTCCTGTTGTGAATCCTCTGAAAAGCAATATCCTTGCAGTTTGTGTGTATCTCACGGTTCATGGCAAGTGCTCCCCTATTTCCCTCTGCTATCATGACTCAGAGGAGGGCTGAATTAATTGCATGGGCTTTCTCTGTGAGTGTATGAACTGCACCAGTGTCATATGTACAGGAGACACATTGTCGCCAGTAGAAAAATATGGAGTAAAGAAGTTTTTGGGTGTCCTCTTTAGATGGGTCCTTTTTCCCCTTACCTCCCCATGACAATTATCCTTCTTGTTCCACACCACACAGGCAATCAGACAGCCCCCTTCCACACTGCCTCACTGAAATCACAGTGCAAGAAAAGGTGGCTTTGTGCCACCCGCCTGATCACCAACACAACCCATGGCTGCTGTAGGAGCTGTGGCTGGCACAACTGTGTCCCTGCCTCCCAGTACTGCTGAGCCTCAGGTCCCCCTGGCACCATCCTTCCCACCCACAGCCTTGCCCTGGATGAGGGAGCTCTGAGCCAGAGCAAAGGCAATAGCCCAGAGGGGAAATCTGTTGCGTTCCCTTTATCTTTAGTAAAACACTCAGGTCTCTGGGGCATCTCTGCTACACAACCTTTCCTGCAGCTCACTGGCTGTTTAGCTTCACTCATGGGTGCCAGATCTTCTGTTTGTTAGTGCTGAACTTCCTCCAGCTGCCACCAGCTCTCATTGCTCTGTGTTGTCAAAATGAAGACTGCTTTTCCCTACCCTTGATTGATTTTTACTCCTGTAACTTTGTACTGGTGGACCCTTCAGTTTTCTCAAGGGCATTTGGTCAGTCACGGTCTTTGGAATCCTTTCTAATGCTCTGGAGTAAGAATTTGAGTTTTGGGTCTTTTGGTCAAAAGGAACCTTATAACTCCATCTCTTGCTTTTAGCAACGATCACTTGGACATCATGCCCCCATTCTCTCAATGGCATCAGGAATAAAATGTTTCATCTAATTTGTTGCTCAGATGTCTCCCTGGAGACCGAGAGGAGATCTTCACAAGACCTGAGGCAGGAGCTGCTGGTGAAGCACAAGCCACAGACACAGGTCTCATGGTGTCCTGCCTCATCACTCTGTCTCCCCATTCCTTGCCTGTCTAGATGACTTTCCTTGCCTGCTTTCCCAACACACAGCCCTCCAGGAACACTCTCCATCACCAGTGCTTGCCTTTGAGTGACACGGCAAGGCTCCCATTGGGATCACATGTAGGAATCACACGGGCTGAGAGGCACCTCCTGAGTCATCAAGTCAATCTCCATGCTACCAGTGCTACCTCTGCATACAACTCCATTTACACGATGCTGATTAAAGGACGTTATTTTTTGCCTTTCTCACACCCACTGAAAGGCCAGTCTCAAAACCCTCTTACAGTTGTAAGCCTCCCCTTCCTGTCAAGACTGACCGTATTCATGGCCAGTTCATGCCTGTTTATTCCAAGTGACATCTGAATCAATTCTATGCTTTAACTCAACGCATATGGATTCTGTAACTTAAATGGCACATTTCCCTCCCTGGCATTTCATTCCCTCATCTTGCCCAGCATAAGGGAGGAAAAGAGACAGCAATAACAGATGTCTGTCTTAATAAATAATAGCCTTTCATGAAAGTAACCTGTGTTTTGATTGTTATCAATGACACTTTTAAATAAGCACGGGGTACAAAAATCTTCCGTTGCAGTGGAAGTCTGGGGGACAGGCCAAATCAGGGCTGCAAATACACAGTTTAACACCATTTTATGGCTGGAAGAGAGTAAAGAAAAGTTTCAAAAGTGAATTCAGTATTTCTGCTATAATGCAAGCTTAGCTGATAATCAGGACAATCATCATGACCACCAAATTCCTGTTCCTTCCAAGGAAAAACAAATCCTCCATACAAGGTCTAACATGCAAGATTACAGATGGAGAAAGGAAGAAGGGATTTGCTCTCGACTAGGAACAAACAGAACAACTGCTCCTAACAACTTTAGTTGTATTTGAGAGAGGGAGCGGCCCCCTCCAGAACTAAAATCTCCTGCTGTTTTGGAGCTATTAGCCAGGCTGGTATCTCAATGGGCAGCTGAAAGGCAAAAGGCAACCTCTTGCCCATGCTGTAAACCCTCTCTGATAAACCAGGGCTATGTATCCCGCAATTAAAACCACCCAGGCAATAAGTGCTGTGGGGACTTGGGTTCTCTTCACTTATCTAGGTGCTCGTACAGATGGAATGTGTGGAGGGCTCAGGAATGATTCCTGGGAGAGAGGGAGGAAGAGGGTAGGGACGATGGCACAGCTCACATCTGGCTTTCCCACTTTGTTCCCCTAGCTTTAACTCCATGGAAAGAAACAATTCTTTCTATGCAGCCTTTTGCAAAATCTCTTCAGCAGGACCACATGCTCATCCTCCTCCTTGCTCCTCAAACAGCCCTTGTGACCCCGCTTCCCAGAAGGCTGGTTAAGCACGGATGTGTTCAGACATCCACTGCCATCCTGGAAGGTGTCCTGCTCTCCCACCCAGCATAGCAACCTGACCCTGAGGAGCTGGAGGCCTCCAGCAAATCCTCTGCCTTGGCTGCCATCTCCAACAGAAGGCAGCAGACCACACAGACTTAGTTGTCCTCTCCCCTGCTGAAGAATGATCCCTTCAGGACAAACTTGAGGCTTGCTTTAGGAATGCAGGAGGGATGCAGAGTATGGAGCACAGAGAAAGAGAGGAAGGGAGGCAGCATTGTTGTCTCTCCACTCTTGGCTGCTCTTTGGGTAAATAATGGAATTCTGTCTCCAGGGCTGCTAATCAGTTCTAAATGCCCTCAAAGAAAGCAAACAACAGCACAATAGGAAAGCACAGAAATAAATCCATTTCATTATAAATTCATTTTGTTTTCATTCCATTTTTCTTGCTAGTGAAAAATTTAGGTTAAGCTAAGCACTTTCTTTTCCCAGCAATCTCTGCTGGCTGTCAGCTAACGCAGCAGAAAGTTAAGCTTTTGACAGTATAATGGCTTTGTTATAAAAAAAATACAATTCTATTATTTCCCAAGACAAATTCTACAGTATTAAACATCTGAGCAACGCAGCATTGTCCTTGAAGCTGCTGGTGAAGGAATTTTAGATGGAGAAATAGGAGGACAAGAGCAGCTTTCATGAGAGATGTGTTTTACTGCCTGGATCTCCATTGCCCAGAAACACAGAAGAGATTTTGTAGTGGGGATACAACTCGTACACCAGATAACAGAGTTACACAAGCTTTTGCCCCTACGCTACTTGTGGCTGTGTTACCCATAATGAGAAACTGTAACTGCCTGAAGGCTCTTCCATCGTACGCATCAAACTGTGTCAATTCGTCAGTGTTAGTTCATCTTCATACTGGTGTTTCTAACAAAGTCATCAGCAACAGTGAAGACTGCTAATCCAAGAGTAAGGAGAAAGAGTTTAGAGCACTAAATGGAGTGAATTCATAATGAGTATCACAGTATTTCAGTAATCCTCCATGTCTAGGCTAATCCCAGCAAAGCTGCCTGAAGTTCAGCCACTGACAGGAATACCCCCAGGGAGCAGAAGTTATGGATGGCTGCCTGAGAGCAACTCCCTCCTGAACAACAAGCAGAAAGGGGAAAAAAAATTGAGGGACCTGTGTGGTTCTGGGATGAGCACAGAGCACCAAGGCTCAGAGCCTGCACTTAGCCTACTTAATTCAAGAGGGTCAGGCACTAGCAGGAAAATCCCAGGCATCCAAGCTCAAACGTCTGGGCTGTTGAAGCTGGAGCAGGGCCACTGGCGTGGTCTGCAAGCTCTCAGACATGGTTTAGGTGTTAGTACAGACCACTGGCAACCAAGAAGTAATTCACATGTAGCCACCCTAATTAGGAGATAAGACAGTCTAACAACATAGATGTGGGCCATTCCGTCTCACTTGGTGTCACAGTCAGCAAACAATCCCATGCATGTTTGATTTATTAATGCAGACATTGCCAAAGCCATGGCAGAATCTCAGCCACAACCTGCGAGGAGTCAAGCACCACAATGGGAAATTTAGTGATGGCCAAGAAAAACCCAAGGCACGCCAAGCTGTGTATCTGAAACAGCAGCTCTGATTCATGTCCAGCTTCACGGGGGTTTGTACTTCACAGCCTAACCTCCTCTGAAGGTCCCTGGAGGAATGGAGAGCAGTCAAGCTGGTTGATTCACAGAAGTCAAGGTGTCACCCCATGTCATGGGTGAAAGAGGTAGCACCCCAATGCTTAAAAGCTGCCTGATGCTTCCTCTTATGACACCTTTATGACTCTTTTCTGTTGTTGAGAACTCTGCCAGCTCTGAACTGCTCAGGTTGAAATTTTCCACACCAGGTGTGTGCCTCAGGCTGACTTCTTTTTAAAGTGTCAACAGAAAAAGGTCAGTGGTTTCTGAGAACAAGATTAAGAAAGTTGTTTTGTCTGTGTTCAAGGAATTGTTAAAGTAGTTGTGCTCGGAAGGCAGAACAGTCCTCAGTGCCTCTACAAGAGCCTGAAACGGGTGGAAGAGTCACCCTGGTGCCTCTTGCTTGTAGGGAGCTATCCACATCTCTCAAAGACTGTAGCATGTGTCTGTGAGTGTGGGTCTGTAGAAATCACCAGTTTACACACAGTCAGGGACCTTTCTAGCATCTGATTACTTCGGAAACTTCAGCCCATGCGAAGAACAATCCTTCCCCTTACCACTCACAGATCTTAGTTGTGTTGCCCAAGCACTAGCTGAACACAATGACCAAACAAGCTCTCTTCTGGGACTGTAGGATTTCACAGACAGCTGCTGCTTTGGGTATGGTATGGAGCAATGACACGAAGAGCAAGGGACTTGTAGGTCATCAGTCATTACAGCCAGCAGGGCTGATGCCAGAAGGAAACAGTAATTTAGGACAAAAAGTACAAGGGTGGAGAACTGAATCAGCAGATGTTTTGCATAGAAGAGGCAGTCTCAGGACATATCTGAGACCTGAAAGGACAGGGCAGATCCCTGTCCGTGACCATCCCCTGGAGCTAGACCCCGATGTGGGACCTGGATCCTGTGGCAGCAGGTCCCTGTGTGCCTTTCCATGTTCCCTCCTCAAGCCAGCTGCATGGTGGGATCCAGCTCAGAGCCTGCATGAGTACTAGCACCAGTTTAAATGGGCAGGTGCTATAAATCCTTTACCCATGAAGGTGGCAGAGCTACTGCTGCTGCACTGATGAAACTGCTATCCCTCACAGTCACTCAGTAAGCAAGTGCTGTGGATGCAGGAGCCAAGCACACAGGCAGCTCACACCCCATCTCTGACCTTCAGCTGCCTTTTTTTTTTTTTCCCTTTGTATATTCTCAAAAGAGAAGCACAGCCCTGAGCTCTTAGCAGTATGGAGTTCAACAGTTGCTACCACCTCTCTAGACAGAGCATGAAGAGCACCTGAGGTGATGGTTTCATTTGCATTTTTGTCTGTAGCAAGAGAGATGTACTAACAGCCTATCTTACAGAGGTCTGATGGCAGCTTAAGTAATTAACCAGCAAACGCTCTAATGGGTTGAAATAAATGATGCAGCAGACAGCAAAATATAATTACAAATGCTCCATATCACAGAGGCAAACACTGAGGAATGCCAAACCAACTGCAGCCAGAGTTCAGCTCAACAAGTCCCAGGTCTCTTCCTCCCCCACAGCAGAACAGCATCTCACTACCGTACTCAACTCCCAGAAGGGCCAGGGTCCTTCTGGGCAGCTGGGTCTTCCCAACACAAGGCACTGCCTCCAAGTGCCATTTGCCCTGATCACACAGAAAGCATGCAGCCACCCAGACAGCACATATCTCTCAACAGAAATGAGTTTTCCATGGCAGCTGGAGCTGCAGCTTGGAGGATTTACACCCCGGAGCTCAGGAACACAGGATGGGGGCCATCCAAGGCAAAACAAAGGTAGTGGAGCAAGACAAATGACAAGGCAGCAGCTCATGCAGAAGCTGTTCCTCTCTGAGCAGTGAAGGTGATTGTGCCAGACCTTGGGAAACATCCCAGAAACCTGAAAGTTTATAGCAGCAGTGGAAGCCAAGATCTCTGCATAGACAACAGATCTCCAATTACCAAAGCCAGCTCAGCTGGCTTAGGGACAGGTTATTTCCATGGGGGTTTTTTTGTTTGTTTGTTTTTTTCCTTGCTCATTTAAGAATTACAGTTTTTCTGTGTGTCTGTTTTCCAATGTAACAGCAAGAAGCCTGATATCAGGAATTTTTGCTAGGTAGTATCTGTGATGCTACTTGGAAACACAACCCTCACAACGCTCTCAACCACTGGCGTTCCCATCTGCCACTCCTCCTTGAATTGGAAGCAACCTCGCTGATCATCTGAGTTTGGCTTCCCATCCTCCTGGGAACCATGCTACCAAAAACTGATGTTCTCCTGTTTACCTTTTGTATTCACCCCTGCATGCCTCCCTCTAACCTCCTCCCCCGAGGAGAAAATCATCCAATCTGCTTTGGTTCTTCTGCCTGGGCAGAACGTTCCCACAAACAGCCTGACATTCCCAGATGCTGGAAACCTGTATTGATACGGAAGGGAAATAAATGCCTTTGGCTTCACTGGACACCCAGCCCACAGCATCAGCCTAACACTGCCTGAAAATACCCTCTCTGATCTGGAGCACTCGTTTCTGCAAAGCGAGGGCAGTGGCCATGCTCTCCTTTTGCTAGCAAGGATGTAAAAATGGCTGAGTTTCTAGTTCTCTACAAATCCCCTTCTTTTTAAAACTGTATAGATGCCACAGAGACATCTGTGGCAGGCTGAAACATGGTGTTTTACATGCTTTACATGTTTTACATAAATGTCAAAACCAAATCAAATACAGGGGGACACACTGTGTTTGGACATATTTGAAGTTAAACTAGCCTAAAATATTTGGCAAGTTTCCCTTGTTGAATGCAGTATAAACAATTTAGGTATTTGACAGAGAAAATTTCCCCTTTAATGCCCGTGGCAAGTAACTGAGAAGAAGGTCACACTATTGCAGTTTCAAATAAGCATGGGACAGTCCCAGCTTCTGCTGCACCATTAGCAAAGTTAATGCATGAAGTTAAGAGGCTCTTTTCCAGCCAGAGCTGCACTGGGCAGGTGAGAGGAGATGGTCCTGTGGGATTGTAGGTTCTCCTGCAGAACCCAGTGAAGAGAAGGGAAATTTTGCCATTATTTTCAGAGGGAAAAAAATCAAAACAAAATCACAAAGAACTCTGATAGACATACAACTGAGACAGACCAAGGGTTTCAGAAGGCAGCCTCTGGCAAATCCAGCCACAGCAGTTTAAGACATTAGCTTGTGCAGCTGTCTGCCAGCCTTGGCTGTCCACCTTGTCGGCCAGCCAGAATTTATTGCTCTTCTAATAAAGTCAGCAGAAAGAAATACATGCTTGTGCCTCGGCCACTATAATTTGCAGCCCAGTGTATTAAACTGAACTGCTGACGATCACTGGTTTTCAGTTAGATCGCAGACACACGGCTGTATATCCAAGGAGAGGAAGAGCAGACAAGAACAGAACAAAATGTCTCCCTCACTGAGAAAGGCTCAGAAGAAACTTGAAAGAAAAATGGGCAAAAAAAGCAGTGAAAGAACTTATGAGAGATGTTTATTCTACAGAAATTGCTGCAGCGCTTCTCTTCTGCATCCTCTGCTGTTGGAAAGGCTGGTTTGGCTACTAACTGCTTACCCCAGGGGAAGGGAGCTCCAAGTATACAAGATAAAGCCAGGTCTGCAAGAGTTACCACCACTGCTCATGCCCCTGATGGCCCAGGGCCCACTGTAAGAGTAGGGGCATCCTCCATTACCTCCAGCTAGAACCAGATATAATGAAGCCAAGAACTCTCTGGACCCTAAGGCCTGCACTTCTGACACCACCCTCCCCTCTCCAAGGCTTAGCTCCAGGAATGACATCGCCTGAATGTATAAACAGTCTGTTTTTACAATTCCTAATGTAACCAGACCCCCTTACTCCTATGCAGCAGAGACACTGCAGTGTAAAATGGCATGTGTCGAAAGAAATCAAGATAGGAAACTCAGAAGGGACAATAGGCTTTCTTTTTCAACAAAGATTTAAGAAACCCCAGGAAATTCACACACCCAAAGCATTTATTAAAATGTGTTCCTAGGGCTGGCACTGACTCAAGCACGCCAGGAAAGTCAGGGATAGCCTTTTCAATACTGAAAACAAATTGCTTAAGGACAGACCATTGTGTATGTGTAGGCATTATCCTTATGTACTGAATGTCACATTTGCCTTGCTGAACAAAACTATAGTAGATGCTGGCTGTAAGAAATAAATACAACACGATCTGTTTCACCCCACACGATTTTAGAAGTAGCATGTGATGTTCTAACAAGGTATTGAGCTACAATAAACAGATGTAGGGTGCTGCAGGCCACCTTGAAGTTTTGCAATTATTGGAAGTCTAATATTGTGCAATGAAATGTTCAGTAACACAATGTTGAACTTCAGTTTTGAGCAAAACTTCTTGTTTTCCTTAAAAAACAAAGCTTGCTTTCCAGCTCCCCAATAATTTGAGTTACCCCAGTTGGAAATAAAATAAAAAAACAAAACACCCCCCAAAACCCCCACTACCCAAAGAAGCTTTTTGCAGGTCTAACACAGCCTTCCTACAATAAAACTTGCAAAGCTTGCCCCAGTCCTCCCCTGACAAATGCCCAGATCCTGTGAGGGTGTAGACACTTCAGGTCAGATGCTCAAATGCCCACATAAGACACCAGCTCTAGAAAGTTATCTCACCAAGCCGAAGGAATGGCACGCATGTGCTCCTTTAGCCTATGACAAAAGCAAGTTAAGGTAAATAATCTTAGCCTGCAGTGAAAGATTTACTGGAATCTCAACATCTGACATCTTTATCAGAGCTTACACAAATCCAGCTGCTGGCTGGGTGTCCCTCCTTGCACCGTAAGGGCTGTAGCACCTGTAAGAACTGAGTCACTTCAGTGTGCCAATTCAAAAGAATGCAGTCCTGACCAATGAGGGACTAAGAATCTTACAGTGAAGCTTCTACCACATCTGTGCTGGTCTGCAAGAGCTTGTCACTCATGGGGCCTTGACACCAATTGTCGCTGTGTGAGCCACAAAACTCTTATCCATAACAGTATGACTTTCTCTTGCACTTGGTACCCTCAACTCTGTGAAACACGTACTTCAATACAGCCTAGTCCCAGCAGCAATCTTTTATACATGAAGCCTTTAGCATGTTGCGGTCAGCAGCATCAAATCCGGGATGCAGATGAAAATCAAGTGTCTACAAGGGACACTGCTTGTGGCTGCTTCCTTCTCCCCTCTAGGACTGGTTGTGAAGCAGTTCCTGATGTGTTTCAGCTTATTGCTTCATCCACCTCAGCAACGCTGCCCACAGTTCAGCTGTCAGTGCACGCTGTGCCATAAATAGTACGGGACACACCTTTGTGACCTGTCCAGTCATCCCTGCTGAGTGACAGCAATTTCAGCCAAAGGGTGGAGCAGACATCCATGGTCACGAAGCGTTTTGGCTGCCCTTGACTTTTGTGAGCTTCATATCCTACAAAACACCTGGATGTCAGCACAGCCCTGTCATCAGGACCCTGTTCCTTCAGCCACATCAACATCCCATTAAATCCTGCTCATGCATGGACTTCACTGTGGTCCTTCATCTTATCTGAGTTTTGCATTTTTTTCTTCTGAGCCAAGACATTGTAATTTCCCTCCTCCCTTGTCAGAAACCATGCAACTGCAGAGAGATCAGACTGCACTAATACCGGGACAGCAGCCAGCAGTACGCAGTGTGCCTGGCTTTTAACAGCTAAATCCTATCAAAAATAATGATGCACATATGGGCACTCCTCCCCGAGACATCCTAATGCTTTCAACAACCACTCAGGAGCTCATAATCCTGCTGGATGGACAGAGGCCGAAAGGAACCAATTTTGGACTTCTAGTGCTTACCTGATGGCAAAACAAACAGCCCTAGGTCTGAAAGTAGAGATAACTGTACTCAGTTGCTGTGTCAGACAGCTGCTTCCTGAGGGCAGGCATGAATGGCACTGAATTATCACCTAAACTCAGTCATAAAATGGAAAGCTCTCCTTTAGGAATCTCAGGCACTGACATAGGACCCCTGGTAGGATGCCCCTACAAAGCATTCACCTTGCAGTACTAGGGCCCAGTCCCATATCAGGATTTAAGAGATTACCTCCCTTGTTCTCCATAAACCTTAGATATATTATCTGTCTTCCATGCCCTGAGTTCCAGTGGCTTTTCCAGTACCTTGTAGGAAGTCTGTGAGAAGCAAAATTGTGTCTTACAAGTCCTGCCAGGTAAGCACATCCCCACACCTCTGCTAACAACTGCAGTAGGTCCATGACACCACCCTGCCCACACACTGCATGAGTATGAGCAAGGACACAAAGCCCCCCTCATGCAGAATTAAGCTGTTGGTGTAGAAGCATCCATCTTTGAGTCGTGGTACCTTGTGTCCTTGAGGACATCACCTAGTGCTCTCTGAAGTCTGTCACTGCAATAAATGAATGCTTGGCAACTCCCCTATGCTGACAGGAGAAGCAGCCCGTGGGGGGACAGGCCCCTCAGGGAAGTGGAAATTGCCCTCCTGATGCTATCTGCTGCTGGAAGCCTCGAAGGGGAGGCCTCGCCAGGCCCTCCCGCAGCCCCCGCCAAGGGCTCTGGCAGCCTCTCGCTCTGCTGACCACAGGGAAGCATGGTGGGGACGGGCCAGTGATCCCTGGGCCACATCCAGCACAAGCTGCAGCACGGCTCCAGGCCGTGCTGGCTGTACTCCTCACCTTCCCCGCTGGGCACCAGCACCCTCCGGGCGGGCCCTGTCCTCAGAGCTGCCAAAGCTGCTGAAAGACCTCCCAAGTCAAAAAACCACAAGGAAGGAATCAAGGTGGTGAAGTCACTCCTACTGTATGTGAAAATCAGGTTCGTAACCTCCTGAGGAACCTGAACATCCATAAGTCCAGGGGACCTGGCGAGATGCACCCCAGAGTTCTGAGTGAACTGGCAGATGCAGTCGCCAAGCCACTCTCAATAATATTTGAGAAGTCCTGGCAGCCAGGTGAAGTCCCTAGTGACTGGAAGAAGGGACAGCTTACACCTCTATTCAGAAAGGGGAGAAAGGAGGACCCTGGGAACTACCCACCTGTCAGCCTCACCTCTGTGCCTGGGAAGATCATGGAGCAGATTCTCCTGGAAGGCCTGAGAAGGCACATGGAGGACAGGGAGGTGATCGAGGACAGCCAGCAGGGCTTCACTAAGGGGAAATCCTGCCTGACAAACCTAGTGGCTCTCTACGACAGAGTGACTGCATCAGTGGACAAGGGACGACCTGTGGATGTGATCTATCTGGACTTCTGCAAGACCTTTGACACAGTCCCCCAAAACACCCTACTCACCAAGTTGGAGAGATGTGGATTCGATGCGTGGACCGTTCAGTGGATAAGGAATTGGCTGGATGGTCACATCCAGAGATGTGGAGAGCAGTGACAAGTGGTGTCCCTCAGGGGTCCGTA
>JANIJG010024925.1:71989-87825 GCA_024611175.1 Megaceryle torquata | reverse complement strand
CCGGGCCGCCCCCCCCCCCCTCTCCTCCTCCTCCTCCTCCCCCCTTTCCCGGGTCACGGGCCGCCGCCGCCGTGCGCGGGCAAGGAGGGCAGCGCGGTGCGAGGGGAGGAAGGGAGGGGAAAGGGGCTGAGCCGAGCCGCGCTGCGCGCCCCGGCCGCGCTCCCCGCGCTGCGCCACAACCCGCCACCGCCGTCGTCGCTGCTGCCGCCGCCGCCGCGCTCGCCGCCTGTCAGCCCGCCCGGCGCGGCCCGCGCCCCGCCCCGCTCCGCCCCCGCGCCGCGGGACGCTCCAACATGGAGGCGGGGAGCGGGCAGCGCCCGGGCCCCGCTGCGCGGTAAACAAGGGGGCGGGGCGACGGCGGAGGGAGGGAGGGAGGGCGGGGCTACAGAAAGGGGCGGGGCGAAGCGCGAGCCGGGACGGCGCGCGCGCGGCGGGGCGGAGGAGGGCGGCTATTGTCAGCGCGTACAAAAAGCTTCTCTGTCCGCCGCGAGGAGGGGGCGGAGTTTAAGGCAAGGGGTGGGGCCAGCTCTGGTTTGAAGAGGTCCTGGGCGCGGCGCGAGAGGCGTTTGCGCGCTATTTCCCGCCTCCCTCGGGCTGTGTCGCCTCAGCGCCGGGCCCGCTGCTGACGGCGGCGGCTGTAAATTGTCCGAGCGGGGGACGGGGGCGTTTCTACAGGAGGCCACGAAGTGTTTTTCTCCGAGGTGAATGTGGAGCCAGAAGGTGCTGAGGGCAGCTTGGCAGCTTCTCTCAAGAGAAAACGCTCTATTTTTCTTTTTCTTTTCAGTTATTAACTTTTTTTTCCTAGAGCTTCTTAAAAGGCATGTCTGGCTCTCCAGGAATTCCCAGTGCTGCTCTTTGCTGGTGGATCAGGAGCCAAACTGCAATGTCTTTGTCCTTCTCCTCTTGCCCTCCTCCAAGACCTGCCCTTAGCCAGAGTCCTGGGCACAATGGTGGGATGGGGAGATGGGAGCACACCCCGAGCACTGGCTCTTTTATGGGGCTGTTAGAGTGTAAAATCAAGAGGAAACCTTTAGGAAATCACAATAGTGTATTTCATGTAAGTAAGGAGATGGAAACTCCTTTTTCTCCTAGGGGAAAAAAAAAATATGCTCCTAATGTATGTATAAGCCAACCTTCCTACAAAAAGGACAGATCCCATTTGAAATACCATTAACAAATTGGAGAAAAATCCTTCTGTAGCTGGCTCAGACCCGGACAACATGAATTTGGTTGCAACGACTTTATTCTGTTTTTTTCCCCTAAACCAGAAAACTACCTCCTACGTGCATTTTATATACATATATGTGTGCATAGTTGTGAGCAGTTTCATTGACCAGTAACTAAATGGTGGCATCTCAACTGCCAAGGGATGTTGCAGAAATGACCCCTGTGTCTAATTCCAGCAACAGCAAGCGGCTGTTTTGTTGCTGTGCTTCACCATAAGCTCAGACTATGGGCCCAGCCTTGAGGAATTCCTCACCTCAGGTAGTGCCACGTCTAGTTTCTGGGGACAATGAAAGCTCTGAGGTTTACAGGGAGCATATTCCCACAGTAAGCACATTTAAACATTCTGCTGCCAGTCTTCAAATCATTCAGTGTAGAATAGGTCATTGCAGAATCTAGCTGTGTGTTTTTCTCTCCCCAAACTTCACACTCCCTAAACAGCAGTACATGCGGAGATACCAGTATTGCAGGTTTCTGGGACTTGTCTTTTAGGTTTGCCCATCCTGCTCTTACGACAAACGCTCGCACAGGGAACGAGCGCGGTGCCACTGCTTGCATTGCATTGCGCTGTGCAAGTTTCGACCTGCTGTTTAGCTCTGGCTTCTCAAGGCGAGAGCCTTTCCAGTTGCAAACAGTCCCTTCCAGGTTAGATCGGGCACAGATGAATAGGAGTTGGTACATGTTGGCTGATGGATTTAGTCCTGTTACCTGTAAAGCTTGAGAGCTCCTGCGCCTAAGCTATTATGAAGCTTTTATCACAGCGCTGGCTGTGTTGTAACCCAGCAAGTGCTTGATCTTTTACCCGCCCAGACACTGGAGGCATTTCTAATTATCTGAGGGTTGATTTGCGTAGAAGCTTTTGCTGAAACAATAAATTCATACCTCTGTTATTATTTGGTATGAGTTTCTGTATCAACATTTATATTTGGATAAAACCAAAGTAGCTTCTCGCCAGCATTAAGACAAAAGGCTTATTTCAGAGCAAGTTTGAGAGTCATCCAGCCCTAAAAACATCTTCCACTTCTCTGCGGGGAGAGGGCATTTAGAATGAGTGTAGGAGAACATGTACTCTAATGCCTCTTTTCTATGCAGGGACGAGGAGATATGAACATGTCTGATGAAAAACGTGTTTTGCAAGGCTTGACAAATACGATTCACCTTGAGCCGATGTGGTATGTACGTTTTAAATGTTGGTAAAACTGTATTTGCAACTGACACTGTAAAACTCCAGTCAAAGAGCCAGCTGTGTATTCGTCTTAGGAAGGAATTTGGTACTTCAGCTCAGAGGGGGAACTGCTATTTATGGCGATACATAAAGTGGAAGCAGGGTGAGAGAACATTCCAGGAGGGGATTTCTCTCCCTGGGCTTGTTGCTTTGCTCCGGTCATGTGTCCTTCCTCACCCCTGCAGTTTAAGGTGGAGAGGAGAAAAGCTGGAGACCACCAAGCATACTAGGAGCTGGAGAAAGTCCCTGGGCAGAGCATTGTGGAGCAGAAGGGAAGTTTAGGAAGCTCGGCTGTACTTTTACTGGCATCACTGCTGTAACATAGGAAACAGGTCCCTTCCTCCAAG
Source organism: Megaceryle torquata (assembly GCA_024611175.1). NCBI lineage: Eukaryota > Metazoa > Chordata > Aves > Coraciiformes > Cerylidae > Megaceryle > Megaceryle torquata. Next base: position 85,029 of record JANIJG010024925.1, on the reverse strand, counting down.
CAGAGCAGTTCAGCCTCTCCCACCCTCCTCACTCCCATACTGGTTATGAGACACATGTAACATAAGCAAGAACACGTTATTTCCTTTCTGCTTTTACTTTAGAGACACTCTGAAGTGTGTACAGTATCTTCTGTCTATGTTTCTTTATGTGCTACATGAACTAAATCCTAAATAATCCTGTGGAACAAGTGAACAGTTTCATCTTCACGTTAAAGATACGAGGTGGAGGCACAGACCAAACAATACTTGCAGAAAATTGCAGTACAAACTAGTCGAAGATCCAGGTTCTCATCATGACTCCTGATATTTGTCCTTGCCACTGAAACGTGTCCCCCTTTCAATGCCATAGGATGTTTTATAATAGGGGGGAGGGGAAAAAAAATTTGTTTTTTAGCAGAACTGTTCTACATTAAAAGGAAGCATTTATTTTCATTGATAGCAGCTCAGTGAAGGCCTGACCCTGGGCCCACAATGGGAGTTTTATCCTTGACTTTAATGGAAGAACAATCAAGGTCTCGTGATATTACATCCTAAAGAAAGGAAAATACTGTGGTTTGTATCAATAAGATAAATGTCTCCTAGTTAGTGTAAGCCGCTATATTCTTGCAATAAATGGTTTATTAGATTGATTAAATGTCTTAACTTCCCTTCAGCTATTAATCAGTTTTGGCAGCTGTTTATTGCTCTATATACTTCAAAGTAGTGGAGATTATTCCTTAATTATCTCATTGCAGTTCATTCATTGTTTCCTAAATAGTGCCATTACAATGGTAAATTACAACAGCAAAATGGTGTCAATACCAAGTTATGGAGTTCCCATTTTATGATACATCCATAAAATTAATGCAATCTACTTCAAATGTAGCTGTGATTTTTGGCTCAGTGACCTATTTGATATGGCATAAGAGATTTTGATGAGAGCATTAAGTGTTCTGGGACTCTGCTTTCACCAAAGTAAAACGTAGCATGTTCCCTGTTGGCCTATATGTGCTTATCAGAGTTTAGTAAACTACTACTTATTTAATCACATTCAATGTCACCAAATGCTGTGAATACCAAGGACTTTGTGCCTTAGAACACAGTGTGGTTTGTTTCTTTTTGTCCGTGCAAAACGAGCTGCCAAAACCCCAAGCAATACTGTCGTGTAGAGGTTACTCTTGTCATTCCACAGAAGGGATAAAAGAGCACCGAATCAATCAGGGGAAAATGGCTGATTTTAGCATTATCTTCGGGTCTGGCAGCAGTTCATAAATCAGCAGTTGCATAACAATTTCCATTCTAAGTCACTTTTTCAGTTATCTGTAACTGTAATATTACAATAACTTTGATGTTATGAGTTGTCTCAGGCTGAGTTGGTTTGGGAGGAATTGGTATTACCGTCAAGCCAAGAAAGATTCACGAAACTCTCTTTCAAAACCCAAAATATAAAGTTGTCTCCCTTTTTGCTCCCCAATACAAGTGGGTTGGGTTTGTTGGTTTGGTGTTGTGTTTTGGGGGTTTGTTGTTGTTGTTGTTGTTTGTTTGTTTTGGTTTTTTAAAGCAAAATTTTTCTTTCTTTCTTTTATTCTCCTTGTCTTTTCACTGTGCATATGATAGCAGAAAATGTGGCTCCTTACCTTGGGTTAAATTAGTGCTGAAGAATAGGTCAATGTTTATTTTAATAATGTTAACAACTTATTTTCAACCCCCCAATTCCTGTAGAGACCTAATCCCAAAACTTTGCTTAAGGAACCCAACTGAAATGAGGCCTTATTGTGCCAGATGCTAGACACCCACGTGAGAAATGATGCCTGAAAAGTGCTCAACCCACTGTGAAGTGAACATATAATTGAAATGCCTGGCTAGAATTTTGGTGCTGGATTGAATTGAACTGGTGACCAGCAGGTGAAAGGCTCTGTAGTGCTCATCACCTGGTAGCCTACAAGTGACATATCCAGTCCTTCCCAATTGCAAATGATACACCTTTGTAAGCTGCCTGCTTTTCTTTTTTTTAGCAAGCAGCCAAATCATGTTCCAGCCTTTTCAAAAACCGGAGAAGTCTCCCATTCACTGGGTGTTCCTGGTTGCATCTTCTGCTTCATAAGGTCAAGTTTAAACAGTCTCCTATTACCCTGAGGTGCTCATTGGCATCTTAGAGCTGGAGGTGAGCTGCCACCAGAATCCAGCTAGCAGACAGTTGTTAAGAAAGCTCCCACTTAGTGAAAACCAGCTGACTCAAGGCAACTATTTAAACTCTGTAACCTAAATACTTTGGCCTAAACCAGATTAAGGGTTTACTCTGAATATCTCAAACTACAGAAGCCATACCACAAGGCCAGAAACAACCATTTAGGAGGCAACAGCAACTTCAGGTAGCATAATTGCTTGTCTACCTGCAGCCTTAGACCATAGCTATGCTATAACTTTTTGCTGTTGGTCAGAGATGAGAGGTGGGAATTCTGTCTCATCAAGGAACCACAGTGGAGACCTGACAACAGTAGCAGGACTTCAATTCTGACTGTACTTCTGTTTCACTTGAGCACGGCAGCGGAACAGGATAAAACTTGGCTTTGCCCTTAGCTTTGCCCTTATCTGGTTACCCATTGTGAGCACTCTGTTCTCCAGTATCCTGCTGTAGCATTCCTACTGACACGGCTGTAGAGGCTTGGTTTCCATTTCAGTTTTACTGGTTGTCAGATAGTTTATCTGTGAAACAAATATAATAACAGCTAATCTCGTGTTATGGTTCTGTGGCTGTTTATAGCTCCTATTAATAGCAACTCTTGAAAGCCTGGGAGTAGATTTTATAGGGCACTGGGGTAACCAGTTACTGCACATTCTCCTGAGGCTATGTAGCATCAAGTGTAGGTTCTTGTCCTTTCCAGACTAGGTCATGATCATCTTAACTCTGGCATTTCCTATCTTTTGGGGGATTTGACTTTGTGTTCTCGCTATTCTTTCTGAGACACGAGTGGTAAGCAGTGGAATTTGCTCCATGATTTATACTTGTGAATGTCCTAACTGATTTCCAGGAAGAGGCTCCATAACGAAGCACTCCCTTCTGCATCAGCTCAGGTGGGTGTCTTCACAGCACTTCCAAGTGTTCTGCTGAGTTGGCTGGACTTTCACTGGAGGGAAATAGGATAGGTACACGATGTTTCAATAACTCTTAGAGTTTCATACTTTTAAATCCTTCTAAATGTTCTAAATTCTCATTTCAATTGCTCATACCCATTCTTAAAAGCGTGTGTTTTATCCCCCAAATGTGAGAAATATTAATGTAACACCTGATTCAGTGAAGCACTGACCAACACAACCATTGTCACGTATAAAACTTGCCTCTTTGAAACAGGACAGCAAATGACCATTCTTACTGATAGATATGTGATGGGAATGATGAATTAATATGAGTGATGATCGATGAATGTCACGTTAGTGACGTGGTTGCGCTTTCCCATTAAGCACAGTAAACATGGGAAGATATTTGTCTACCAGTTCTGGGGGAACCAGCTGATGAGCTGTGAGAAAGTCCTGGCTTTATGGATGATGAAACTGGATAAGAAAGGCATGACAAAGGCCTGAAACAGCCCTCAGCAAGGACTTCAGGTCATCTTGGCACACTGAAGTGGTAATTTATTCTTGGAGTCACTACTGAAATCATCAGTGTGAACTAGGAAATAAAGCAATAGTATGAATAAAGGCAGTAGAATTTGGCCTAATTGAGAAAGAGAAAAGGAGGAGTGAGGAACACAGAAGGTCTTGTAAGTGCAATGTCCTGTCCTTTTAGTCAACTGATAGTCATGATAAGTAGCCATCTAATTTTTTTTTTTTTTAAAAGGACTTCTCAGAAGAAAAAACTGGTGACTGTTGGAAAATTCAAGTCCAAACAATTAAGAATTGCAATGAGAAATTCTACTCTTTGCCTATTTTTTTTTTTTTTTCCATTCATTTCAAATTGCATAAATGGTAACTTAGCTTTTGGCCTCTAGCCTGGAAGAGCACCTGAGAATGCATCATTGCATCATCATTGAGAGTCTATTGGCCTTCTTTTTCATTATGGGCTGGCTTTGGAAAGTGAAGTGGCTTGATTGGTTAAGGCTGATACCAGACCTAACCAGCAGTGGATGACTACCACAAAAAAATGCTAGCTTGAAAACCACAAACTCTCTTTGAAGTCTTTGGAGCTATGCTTGCTTGCCACTCTGACCATTTGCTTGACTGGAATGGTGTTCACACGGCTACCAGTGGAACAGGAGAGTGTTGAGAATGTAAAAGAGCATTTCTCAAGTGGTGGGATGGTCTGTGTGGCTGCAAGTGGAGAAATCAAAGTGGGTAGGCTTGAGTGAGGAAAAAAGGAGAGAGTATCTGCAGATGTAATGAAAGGGAGCCTTAGGCATGTGTGAATTTTGTACCCAAGCTATGAGGGGGAAGGGTAGGTGGAGGAAGTGGTAAGGCAGAGGAAAGGAAAATGAACCACAGAAAGGGTAGGGAATAGGAAAACCTTAAAGAAAAAACTCTGAACAACTCTCATCATTTCAATCCTCGTTGCTTTCCCCTGGAGAATTTCCTAGCAGGACATTTCAAATGTGGGGTGATGTTAAGAACCTGTCTGCTGGAGAGCTGTGAAGAAACTTGGTGGCATTTGTTGGGGAGAGGAGCTTTAGATACTGGAAAAGCAGAGATAATTTAAAGGAGTTCTGTGGCTGTACTTGGGAATAGTATTGTTCTCTTCTCCAGTTACTCCTTCCCTTGTAATGAAAAGGAGTACAGTGGACACCAGGAGATCCATGTGACTTTGCTTTCCCAAATATACAAAGCTTTGGAGGTGCTGCTGCTTGATTGGTTCCTCGTGACTCCCAAAGCAGGAGACACGGCCATCTGCAAATAGTTTGGGGTAATGTCCTACATTTTTTCACTGTAGAATCTGTATTCCAGTAGAAGGGCCATGAAACAGGTTCTCTGATAAATATATACAAGTAACAGAAGGGTCTAACCATCAGGAAGGTGCACTCATGTAGGACAACCGGGATGAAAATGGGGGTTAATAAGAATATTTGACGGTGAGATCAAGATAACTCGATAATCTTGTCAAATTTAGTCTCATTGTGCTGGATTCTGTACAAAAAGTGTTAGAAAGTGACCTTTTAGTTAGAAAAGTTAGAAAATGACAGCCTAAGGTTTATACAGTTTAAGTGGCAAAGGAAACATAATTTAATGTGGAAAATGGAAGCACAGAAAGAATAATTCAGCTGAGATTACAAAGGCCATTTCTGGTAGGGTTGGGACTGCTCAATCTGCTGCCTCTCCAGTCTGAGCTTGAAGCAATCCTTTAAGTTCTTGACTATAAACCCAGCAAAGACACAGTAAAGGAAGGAATGTGGGGTGTTAAGTTGTGTACTACTCCAGGAAGACAGGGCAAGTCCCTAATTCCTGGTCACCCACCCATCAGAAACAGGAGCACCAAGTGTCCCGTTGGGATGTGGGAGCTCAGCCCTGTGAGTGGACACAAAGGACTCGCAGAGCCGTGTACTCTGTCTCCTGCCACCGCCGCCCAGTTTTGATAGAAGGGTGCCAAGCATAAAAATCAGAGAACCATAAAATAGCTTGAGTTGGAAGGGAACTTAAAGATCACCTAGTTCCAACCCACCTGCCGTGGGCAGGGACACCTCCCACTAGACCAGGTTGCTCAGAGCCTCACCCAGCCTGGTCTTAAACGCTTCCAGTGATGGGCCATCCACAGCTTCCCTGGGCAGCCCATTCCAGTGTCTCACCACTCGCATAGTAAAGAACTTCTAATGCCTAATCTGAGTCTACCCTGCTCTAGTATAAAACCATCGCCCCTTGTCCTGTCAACACATGCCCTTATAAAAATGTAAGTGATGCTGCCTCAGTGACTCCAGAGTGAAGCCTCTGCTTGTTTATTTTTGGAGCTGCCATCCCAGCAGGATATCTCTGGACTGAGGTTCTCACATAAACCATCCCCAACTTGAAGTCAGCCCCAAGCCATCGACTTAATGAGTGCCATTGCTGTCACTCACAGCTAGCAAAGAGGTGGCTGTGCATGGAAGCAAATAGATTGTAGTGCTGTTAGCTGCAGACGTGTAGGCAGCCCAGCCACAGCAACGGACTTCACACTGCTGCAAAGTGTTGAGTGCTCTGGAGACTGATATGCCATGTTAATTCCATTAATTGGTTCTTCAGCTTGGTTGAAAGATTAGCCTGTGAAGTACAAATATCTCAAGCCAAATGATTTTTATTTTCTTGTCTGTCCTGGGTAAAGTATTGTGCATGTGATTGTCTATCAAATGGTCAGCTGCAACATGTGCATCTTAATGTTCTGGGGTGATTTTCTCCAAGCATCACTTGACAGCTATTCTACATTGCATTTCCCTTTCTTCTGGTTTTTATGGGAGACCTTATTGTGGCCTTTTAATACTTCAAGGGGCCTGTCAGAAAGATGGGGACAGTCTTTTTAGCAGGGCCTGTTGTGACAGGACAAAGGGGAATGGTTCTACATTAAAAGAGGGGAGATTTAGACTGGAGAGAAGGAACAAACTGTTTACACTGAGGGTGGTGAAACACTGGCCCAGGTTGCCCAGAGAGGTGGTTGATGCCCCATCCCTGGAAACATTCCACGTGAGGTTGGCTGGGGCTCTGAGCAACCTGCTCTAGTTGCAGATGTCCCTGCTCACTGCAGGGGGGTTGGACTAGATGCCCTTTAGAGGTCCCTTCCAACCCAAAGCATTCTGTGATTCCTTTGGGCCAGTAAATGAAGCATTATCCTTACATACTTGCCTAAAGCTCTGTTGGAGAGTTATATATGGCTGATTACAAGGCAAACTGGTCTTTAGAGACTACGATAAAACTGGAAAACACTATCTCAGTGTGTTGGTCCAAGCATCATTTGCAGTGCTTTGCCCCTGGCTAGTTATCCTGCAGCTCTGTGTCGCAGAAGCGTTACTCTGTCCCATTTGCATGCAGAGAAGACTTTGAACTGCCTGGCGTTTTGTGTGAAATTTCCCCTTGGCTGAAGGCCCTGTGCAAGATCCATGCACCATTTAAGTTCTTTATGCATTAGCTTTTACCAGAATAGTTAAATAATTAAGGCAGTCTGCTGGCCAATATATTGATGAATGAATTACTTGGCTTCCATCAGCTGCTGTTTATGTGACCGGGTGGGTTATTATTCATGCAGCTTCAGCTACAAGTGGAAGTGCCTGGGTCATGGAATAATAGTACTTTTTGGGAGAGTTGGGCTTTGACCTCAGAGGGAACCCCCCAGCTCTCTCCCTAAGGAGGAATTTGTGGTTGAGGGGTCGGGTTGTATTTGCAGACTGCCTTGGCCTGAGACAAAACCAACAAGCAGCTCTAGGACACCTGCTTGACCTGCACTGCTTTGATTTAGGGAAATCAACCTCCATCCCATAGAGAAAAAGCTGAAATCCTGCTGCTTTTGGGAATGTTATTTCAATGTAGTTGTTCGGTGAGTTGGCTTGGTAGTTTACAATTCAGAAACCCCCGAGCACTGGTGAATTGTGAGGGAAGTACACTATTCATTATCTGCTGTCAGGCATTCATCATTCTGGTGTAAGCTTCAATCCTCTCATCAGGATGCAGAACATTACTTATGACCAGTCACAGGCCATGAATAATGGCTTAGAGAAATGAACAGTTGTCTAACGATTCAGGCTTGGGTTTGTTAATCAAAACTATTCAGAGCCAGATTCTGGCACCCCCCCACACACGCTGAGTAACACCTCTCCCCACTGCAGCCACTTTGGTTTTAATGGCATTTATGGTTTAACAAACTATTTGGTTTTTTAATCTGGCTGACCTCACATAACTAGCTGTTGGGAAAAGCTGGAGTTTGCCTCCACCAGAAGAAGTAGTTCTTGTCTCCTTCTGCATTAGCACTTGCTGTATCAAACCACTTTGACAACGATGACAGATCTGCATGTCTTTAGCTTCATCAGATGAGATATCCACACTGGTCAGCATCTAAGTGCTGCCTAGAGCTAAGCAATGATTTAAACATATCTTTTATTCTTTATGTGGGAAAAGTCAGGTGACACATCCTTTATGGGACCTTCTGCACAGTGACAAAATAGCATGACCATCATCCTTGTGTAGGATTATGCACTGCTCTAGTCAGCCTTCCAGCTGAGGTTTCACACCACCAGCAGTTCTCTCCTGTATATTGCCAAACATACTTCAGAGTCCTGGAAAGTGGAATATACTGGTGTGTTTGCAACCCAGTCCCCAAGTGTTCCTCTACATATGTTCAAAGCAGCTGGCAGCTCTAGCTCTCTTCTCCAGTCGTAGGAGGCTTCTTAGATTTTTTTGCTATTCTGAACTGTGCCAAAGAAGCTGATGCTGCATTTCCAGAAGTAGGGATGGATTAAGTTGGAACTTGTCATTTATGGAGAGCGTTCTGGGTAGTGGTGGTAAGGTAAAGCCCTGGAAATACTCAACCAAATCTTTTGTCTTCATACTCTGTACTGCAAAGCACAGACTAGGCTATTAGACATCTTGGGCAAGATGTCCAAGATTGATTTCCCAGCACTATTTTGGGCATGGGACTACTAGTTAATGTGGAGGTGGTAGGTTATGTCCAGGATCCTGGATGTATTCCTACTCCTAGTATTCTTGGCCTGAGACTCCCAATGGAGACTCAGGAATGTAGTTACCAACTTCCACTGTGGTCAGACTCCTCTATGTGTTTGAAGAGAACTCTGCATTTTATTTTACATATTCATTTGTAAAATCATTTTCAGCGCATAATCTTCCATAACCAGTTCTGCTAACCAGTTCTTCTTCCTTGGGATCATATTTTGGGAACCAGTCACAGCAGTTTCACCCCTAGAATGTATTTCCCCATATGATTAAATGTCAGTCCATTTGTATGGGTAAATCAGTGCTCAAAACGAGGAGGAAAAAACCCTCTAGATTCATGTCAGTGGATCTCTCTAACAGCAACGGCTGGTGCAGGGGAGGCACAGCTTGCTCTGGGTTTTTTTTTCCAGCAGATTACAGTCTGAGGCACTAGCTGCAATGAGTGGGAAGGGAGGAGCAGGGAAAAGAGGGAGAAAAAAAGAAAAGGCCCTCATTGAGAGAGAAGCCAGGAGTGCTTATCTCTCCCCCTCCTTCCTCTGCCTTAACATTCCCTGCCACCAGCTCTTCATCATCTCTTCCTGCTCTCAGGACTATGAGTGTGGGCATCTGTGGGGGAATAACCTGATACATGGTTTTGTCTCCTCTGGGAAGTTTTCAGCAAATTTTCATTTTGGTCATTTCTTTTCTTCAGGCATTGTATGCTCTTTATTAGAGAAAAGAGAGTAAAAATGCAACCCAAACAACATTTCAGCTTCTCCAGCAAAGTTTCTATTTTGATGTATTGAAAACTTGTCCAACCAGTTATTTATATTTTATCCGTGGAAGACTCAAAAAAATTTCATCTGAAACAGATATTTCCATGGAAACCTCCATCTTTGATGAGATGTCATTCCTCAGATGTTTCAGCTGAAGAATTTTGTCAGTTCTGGCAGGAAGAAAAAAAAAAAAAAAAAAGAGTCGGGGGCAGAACAAACAAAAACCAAGCTCCCAGGAAAACATGCAGTGCTTCAAGTTAATGGGCTAAAATGTCAGCTGGTAAACTGCCGTAAAGCCAGAGAAGTCAACCAGTCAACCCGAGTCAATGGAGCTATGCTAATTTACACAGAGGATCTGGCCTTAGATTTTAATAGAACCAGCCTAGCAAGCTGTTTCTCTGCTTACCCATCCTCCTCCCTTTTTAATAAGCTCTCAGTCATACTTGGCCTATCCTTTAATAATTCACCCTTCTCTCTTCACGATCCTTCTTCTTTCTCTGGAGATAATGGGATGGGATTTTCTGCTTGTAGCCCACACAGAAATATCACAGGCAGGTTAAACTCTGCACAGCTGACTACTGGCTTCTAACATATCCCTTGTGCCTCTTTCTGGACTCTAGCATCTATCTTCTGTTTGGTCTTTACTTAGCCAGTGCCAACTGACTTCAATGCTATTTGCTATATATCATGATATAGTGTATTGTATTGTACTGTAATCCATAGATCCTGGGATATTGAAGTATTAAGCTCACAGAGCAATCAATTACATTAATGGGAGTTGTGTGTGTCTGGCTGCAATTCTGGAAAGCAGATCTATGAGATAGCTTTAGGACAAAATCCAGCTTCTGGACCCAGAGACTGCTCTGCTGCAGAAGTTACTATTTCTTTCTTGCTCAAGGCCAAATAGGTATTTAAACCAAAATTGGCAAGCTGCACATTATTGTAGGCTTCTTTTAGTTGTGAAGTGTAGCTACAACATGAATGGCGGTGTGTAACTGCTCAGTCCTACGTAATATGTAGCTGTATGAAAGAAATACTTGATGATATTCAGCTCCAGAGCTGCAAGTTTCTCACCCTGTTCCTTCAAAGCACTGAATTTCGTAAGACCCACCAGACTGCTTTTCTTAATCTAGTTCTAGTTTCTTGATGACAATATCCTTCCCTCTCAGCTACTTCAGTTAAAAAGAACAGAAAAACTCCCTTGCAGACTTTTTAAAGATGATCATGCATCTTTTTTTTTTTTTTGGAAGATCCTCACTGAAAAAGGGAAGACACCTGATTGTCTCCTGTAGAAGTAAAGTTTTGAGTCCCCAGAGAATGTGGACCCCTGTTTTCAGTGATGTATTTCAAACACTTCAGTTTGTTGTACTTGATCTTGTTCACGTGGAGGAGTGAAGACACCATGCAGAGTCTGAGATGTCCTCTCTGTCCATTTCTCAGAAGCACATTGTGTGGAACACACCTTTTGCATACCTTTTTCAGAGTAGCCAAGATGCTGTTTGATTGCCTCAGGTACAGAGCTGGTACCTGCATCTTCCAGAGGAATAAGTAATGTGTGTGAGTGGTTCCCTTACTGAAACCCTGCAGACTTTGTATTGATTAAATCAACCTTTTGGAAGAACAGAAGTATGATTGATGTAGTTTGAGTTTCAGCTCAGCATCTTGATTGGCATTCTTGTTTAATAACTTCTCCTTATTTGTTACATTTAATTGATGGTTATTATGTTTCTTTCTAAATAACATTGCTTTAATTTAAAAAAAAAAAAACCCAACACCTCTGCTCTACAGAAATTAATATTCATTCACCATCTATATGGCACAATAAGGTATGTGGTAAACATAGAGAACAATTAGCAGCTGTAGGAGGAGAACTTATGAGAAGATGATTATGAATATGTAATAGAGGAAATAGACTACAAAGAAATTAAACCGAGAAATTTATGAGTGAATAATTGACTTCTGAGTAAATACAACCATCCTCTCAACAGCCACTTGATGTGTTGTTAACCACTCAGTATTTCAGGACATTAACCACCCTTTTAACTAACCAGTTCTTCGTTATGGGCAACAACTCACTCTCTGGAGTTGCCTTCCTATTTCATAGGGTGATTGCTTACTGTATGCATAATGCGATACACGTGGTGCCACAGCTTTGGAGTCGGTGGGAGAAAGGTCGTAATCTGTCACCTACCTGTAAATTTACCCTTGGCCAAAGGAAATCATTGTAGGGACTAACCAAATCTGCTTCCAGAATGACACCATTTTAAATGAGAGGAAAAATTTATCACTGCTACCAAATGAATACAGATCTCTTTCCACCGTGAGGGCGTCAGCCCAAAGCTGCGATTTTCAAAATCGATTGTGAAGTTTCTGAAGTCGGTTTTCAAAGCTTCTATTTTCCCGTAGATTTGGTGACTAATTAGGAGTTGCGGCTTTAAAGCCTGTAGGCTAGAGGTGTCAACCTGTTCCCAAGAAAGTCCCAGTGGCTTCCAGATGAGAAGCCTGACAGCTGTGAACGGAGGTGTTAGCCAGAAAAACAAAGCTGATAGTGGTTGCATTTGCGAGGTAGTTCCCAAGAAACAAAGCTCATCCATGACTAAGGGCAAGGTCTTCAACCTGAACTGTGCAATGGAGTAAGTGGGGTCAAAGTTCCCTGAGGAAAGACTAGGTTCATATTTTCAGGATTCAGAAATCATAATGATAAAAAATAAGAAGGTCAAGATTTGTTCGTTGTGAAACTTTTGTATGACAATGGTTTGTGGAGAATGAGGTATAATGGCTGTGTATTGAGGATAAAGATTATGTTTTCATTACAGAGATGAGTTGTTCCTGCTGATTTTGCACCAAACACATTGCTAAATTATTGCCAGTTTTACACCAGTGAAATTGATAACAAACATCTGGTATCAGTGGAGCTTTTTCTTTTCTCCTCTTTCCCATTGAACGCAGGGAAATGCACCACACATTTTTTACATCATAGAATAGAGGGCAAGTAGTTATCTAGAAAATGTAATGATCAACTACAATACGTGACTGATTGAATCAGGTGAGTAGTGTGAAAGATGAGGTTCACTTGCTGGCCTTGGCCCCTTTGTTTGGCAAAGAGAGATAAGAAGACAAAGCTCAGTTTTATCAGGAGTTAACAAATGACTAAGTAGATGAGAATCTCAAATCAGCTCTTTATTTCATTGTGATCGAAGTAATTAATGGGGTATGCTTGGAGGTGGTAAAAGACTTAATACCTTATCCCTTCATCTCTGCTGTTGGAAGGTACTTTCTGTATCAGTGAAGACCAGGGAGACCCTCTGGGATAGAAGGGAGCTGAGCACTTAGTTCTTTAGCCTCCTTGGAAAACCCTACTCTGCATGGCTGTAGTCTACATGAGTCCATGCTTACAGTCCCAAGACCCACCTTTGGCTCTCTTGCTTTAAGTCAACAGATTTGGGGAGATAAGGTTATGGGGCATAGGAATGAAACCAGAAGCTTATTCCAAAGGAATAACATGGATGTGCTCCATTGCAGCACAGCTTTTATCAGCAGTGAACATTTTTCTTTCTTTCTTTCTCAAAAAAAAAAAAAAAAAAAAAAAAAAAAGAGATAAAACGCTAAACTAAAAAAAAGGAGTCAAGAAAAAAAAAAAAAAAGGGAGTCTAGTTTTTCAGTTTTTTTTTCATGGATCTTGGCAGGGTTTTG
>JANIJG010024925.1:7451-71979 GCA_024611175.1 Megaceryle torquata | reverse complement strand
TAACCATTTTTCTTTCTTTCCTTAACAAAAAAAAAAAAAAAAAAAAAAAGAGAACAAACCGCAAGCTAAAAGCAAGTAGTCCAGAAAAAAAAAAAAAGGGATCTAGTCTTCTTTTCAGTGATCCTGGGAAGGTTTTGAAGGATACATCTTCAACAGAGAAACAAACGGGGTTGACCCCCAGTTATTAGAATGATCCCTGGCACAATTTTTGGCCCAAGCCACCTAGTGCTGTCCCAAACAGTCTCCAGTCACTCCTTGGAAGTTCATATGGATGAGGGACCTTTCCCCATAGGCAGTTTGGATGAGGTCACTCACTGTTTTCTGGAGACTCAAGGATAGTGTGGACATAGCCAGACTGTGGTAGTTGGCCTCTGGACCATAAAATGCTCCCTGGCACAATTTAGTCCACTAGAAGAGGTGTAGATTAAGCTTGCTGGGCTATATGCAGATATTCAGGGGACACCCTTCCTCAGTTGCCTCTTGAGCAAGAGAGAATAGCTGAGATAAGTTGTAAGAGGAGGAGGGAATAGTAATGACAAGACTGTTTAGAAGATCTGATACCTCCTGACTTACAGATTAGTACTTTCTGGAGTGTTCTGCTTTCTTGAAGGTTTTCAGTGTTTGTGGAAAATAGAGGTCAAGATGGAGAATTTGAATACAAGAAAGAACCGAGGGTATATTTTGAGCCTCTGTGGCTGTGCCCTGTTTCAAAGCAAACAAACATCAGCAAGGGCATAAAGGCCAAGTTCAAACTAGGGGCAAGGACTTGGATGCACAAGGAGGAAGCAACAGTGCAGACTCCAAGAAAACATCCTTATCTACCTCTTCTTACAGGTAAACACTTACATGTTGGTCTGAACAGGTGCACATGGGCTCACATGTTTTCTGTCTTGCAGAACTAGAAATCTGATGCTGGATGAGTTTGATTCTGAAGTTCCTGAGAAGGGACTTCTGGGGAGGTGGGTTTAACTGTATGAGCAGGTAATTTAGAAACTAGGTGGTTACAGAGATCAAAACATGCAGAGGTTATCCGTAGGAAGAGATCTGAAGAAGTAAAGGTTACCCTTGTTTAATCAGGGTTAACATTTTCTAAGTGTTTAGATACTGTCTTAGACATTCTGCATTCAAAAGCAATGTTAAGCATAGTGGGCCCATTTAATTTTTACTGGCACAAAAGAGAAATAAACCTCTTCACTCACTTGAGCTTCTCCTGCACATGAGATCAAAATCAGAGCCAGAGGCATTTGGAGTTTGAAAGAAATGGTTTTGGTTTTGATGTCTATTTTTGCTGCCTCTATTTAGAACAAACATAGCCAGGGCTGGAAGTGAATAGAGTGTCTCTGAAGAGGTGAATTATTCCCAGCCAATCTGTAGTGGCAGAAGCATGGTACCTTATGGGCTTGAAATAGACCATCCTCATTAACCACATGTTGGGCCAAAGTCCATTAATTTCTACAGCCTCTCAGGGCTGAATTTAGCCCACTCTAACAAAGTGATAATATCGTTGGAAGCTATTTTTGTGCTGTAAGTTGGATACTATGATGAAGTATAAACTAGGTAAAGCCAAGATATTTTAGGTTTTTTGGCATGAAGTAGTTTCTCAGTAGTTGTCCGTGCTTCTCAAGAGTTCCCAACAGTACTAATGAGCGTATGTTAATGATGGTTGAAATTCAGGGAGAACTAATGCAGCAAGTATGTTGGGGATGGGTACTTCTGGTGTCTTCAGAGCCATGTCCCTCTAAAGGTGTTTGAAGAGAGCTGCGTGATGTGGTGGTATGTTGACCTGTGATTGGTGAGACTTTAATGGTGGCTGTGATTGTAGGAGTGCCAGGAAAGTTTTCTACTAAAGTCTCAAATCAACAGCATGGTCCATCTAGAGCCATTGAGCTGCACGTTGACTCATGTACATCTCCCTCGCTTATGTGGACACCTCTCAGACTTTGCTGGTGTTGAGGCAGCAGTGTGATTTAGACTTTCAGTTGAGGAAAGAGTGGAGGTGACAAGGTTGCTTGGGCTGATATCACGAGTCCATCCTGGGGCTAAAACAGATGGCCAGACCCCTTCCCACAAGGGGCACCGTGGAAAGCCAAGAAGCAGTTGACATACCTGGTCTATGTGCTGCTTCTTAAGACCTCCCCTCAGTTTGTCTTTCCATTAGTCACTTGTCTTGTGGCTTTTGGCCATCTTAAGATTCTGATAGATGTCTCATGAGCTCAGGAGTATCAGTCACTGCTGGGGTCTAGCAGCACAAATAAGACTCATCGAGTTCACATGAAAACATCTCTCAAACATTCACACTCTCCCAATCCCCCTCTCCAGCTGACGTAAAGCAGATGAAGGTGGATGCCCTGCTGACATGTGACAGATAGCCATGATGTTACATGAAGCTGTTATCCTGTGTTGTTATTACCCTGGCAACGACAGCAATCCTTTGACACATTGTCCTGCCTGGCGCACGCCTGGGCTGTGCTGCGCTGGCCTGAGCTGGCTTTACACCTGCTGAAGAATTGTGCTCTCGCTAGCTTCAAGACCAGGCATGTGAGCTTCAGCCATTCTCAGAACAGCTTCACTGGAGCAAAAAATCCAGTTAAAGGGAGAAACACAGCAGGCAGCGAGTTGCTGGGTCATGCATGACACAGCCCTCCTCGGATAGCCTTATACCAAGGTAGAGGATCAAAGGTGAGGTGACCTTGTGCATTGGAGGTAAGGCAAAGTCCTCTGTACAGGCTGGAATGTGCATTAGCTCTGGAATGCAGACAAGCAAACACTGCCTCTATTAGCAGCTTAGACACGGGTCTAAGATCATCTGCATCTAAGAGGAAAAACTCCCCTTGTGTCCAAAACCCAGAGAAGTCTGTGGAAAGACTCCCATCAATTGTGAATCAGGTGCTCAGGGAGGGTATTCTTAGATCTATTCCTCTGACCAGGATTGTGATTAGTCTGAGTCATGTTTAGTTTTGGTCCAGCCTGTTTTGAAGCTGGCCAAAGCCTTCTGGAAAACCTGGAAACCTCTCTTTAATTTACTAAATAGGAAACTTGCATCTCATCCTGTCATTTCAAAATTCTCATTATAATCTCCAAAGAAACATTAAAATGGGCTGTGTTTTAAAGATGACTGTTTCTCATCCTGTCTCCAGCCCATCCTTTTTATTTCAGTGGTCTAAATGTCAAGACTGTTATTTCTGGGTACATGTGAATCAGTCATTCTGCACTTGCTGATTTCTAAACCACCTCCTGGCCTGGGGAATTAAACTAAGCAGCCTTTTGACTTCTTTTAGAGGGATTGTCTGTCAAGGCCTGTTTCACTGGCTTGTCGTCTGGATCCAAAGCCACAAAGAGCCCAGTGCTGTTTCCCAGATCTCCTCCATTGCTCTGAAAGTTGTAGGACAGAGAACACAAAGGTGTTGGTCTAGATGAAAACACGGCTCTTGTGTTTTGTTTAGATCTCTTGCTCTGTTTTGGGCTCATAGGTGCTAATACAAGGCACAGGCTGCTAAAATTCATGTCTCTTAACTTTAGACATCTGCAATGTAGACTTTAACTTCTGAGTAGTTATCCTGGACCTCCTTCACATTTACCTCATCCTAAAGTAGGCATTTGCAAGACCTGCCCTATTGGGTTATGCCCTAAAGGACCCAGGTTGTCTTCATGGACTCTAATGGAGCCTAGCAGATTGGCTCAGAGATAGACATCTAGAGCTGAGGTATCCAGATTTGTTAGAGAGCCTCAGGTTTCTGATCTAGTTTTCACTGGATCTGAGAGTTCTAAAATCAGACCTCTGTTCAGTCCATTTTCACTTCAGTCAGTCACCTCTGGAGACAGATTTGCTCTCTTTCCAAGATATGATGTGAATTTGGTCCCTAAAACATCTGCACATATGGTCCTTTGTAGAAATCACACTCGAATTCCTGAGTCTCTTGCCCTGGGGCAAACCTCTCTTTCAAACCATCCTCTTCCAATAGGAACTATTTTGTAACAGGGGAATCTGAACGGAATGATTGAGCTTCTTTACGCTACTGCTTGGGAAACCACCACTGACCAGAATATCCATGAGCAAAAAAGCCACCAGGGCAGAAAGCCCAGACGGGCTTCCCCTGGACGAAGCCCATCATGATGTCCTTGTGAGCCAATCTACTTGCAGAATAGGAGAGATGCATCTGGATCATGCTTTGTGACACACCGTGGGATCCTTAGGATGAAAGAAGCATAAAATAAATTAAAAAAGCATAAAATAAACATGAAATATTCTCTATTGATTATAAATGACAGCGAAAGGGAAATGCATGATTTAAAGTGTGCCAGCTGAGGTCTAATAGCAGATAAGCACCACTGGGGCTGCTGGTGAAATGGTGCTATCTGCTCTACACCACTCACGTTCCAACAGACTGCAGAGGAAGGATATTTTTGTCTATTGTCCCCACAAAGATCTGCGTGTTCCTGTATGTCTTTCCTATAGAGATAAAGACTTGGACACTGCTGACATGTTACATTCCTCTTATCTGGGGCGATTGTGCAATCCCACTGCTATAAAGCTCCTGCTTCCCAGTGTGATGCAAGCGAGCTCCGCTGTGCAAAGAGGGAGGGCAGTTTAGCACGGCTCTGCCCCCACCAAAGCAAGAGGTGTGACTTGTCAGCAGCAAAATCCTGGAAGCGATTATACGGAAGGTGACAAAAGGTTGGAAGTTAATGCTAAGAAAGCACCACACAGTCTCCACAGCAATTCCTCCTCTCGCCCTGGGTCTTATGTAAGGTAACAAGAGACTGGATAACCTCCCAAACATGTGGGCAGGACTGTCACGCTGCAGGCTGCTGTTACGTGATCCATCTTTGGAAATGCAGTCCCATCAGGAGAGCTTCCAAATTGTGCCTTTCCAAGGCCTTCTGTCCTGAGGACTCTAGCAGGGATTTTCATCTCACACAACTTCAGGGGAATGAATCAGGCATCAAATGCCCCAAGTTCTCAGAGACATCTGCATGAAGCTGGCAGATAGGAGATGGGACCTGTGTGGGACTTGTGCCCTTTTAGTGGCAGCTAGAAGCTGGGGAAGATGCACCAGGACATCTCAAAGGGTATGAGGTGCCTGCATTTAGGCACTTGCATTCCTTCCTGCACATCTACACCCTCAGTGCCTCCATCAGAGCTGATCACCCTGGGCTGTTTTTGCAGTTGGCGTAGAGACAGAAGTATTTTCAAGGTGTGGTTTAGCCAAACTACTTTAGACACCTATTTTAGGAGGAGGTGAGTTGTTCCCTAGACACCACGGGCTGTCCTAGCTATATTTCTGTGACTGCAAAGGGAGCTCAAACATAGACATTTACTTGCAGATGAACCTCATCCCATATCTGATCTCTCTCACATTGACATTAATACCAAAAAAACCCCATCAATCCCCAGGCCTGAGTTTACCTGTAATTACAGCAGTGTTGATGAGATTAGGTTCAGAACCATCATTTGGCACCTGTCCCCCAAAGTAAGCTCTGACAGATACTCATTATGGTAATGTTTTCACGGCTCCTTGTGTAAAAACAAGAGTTTCAGTTAAGAGTTATTTGTTTGGATTCAAGCCAATTGCAAACGGCTTCAAATTTAACGGGGTGTCCCACGATGCTTTCAGCTACAACGAGGTGAGTAAGAGATGTTTTGGTTTGCTGGCAATGCTGAAAGATAATTACACACGTCTATATTGTTCTTGATGTCATAAAAAAAGTTTCACTCAGTCTCAGTGAAAACATTTCAGTAGCTTTTCAGCATTTCTTTTTTTTCACATTAAGAAGAAAAACAGAGTGAAATGAAATCTCTGAACAAAGAGACATTTCATAGGGAAATCCATCTCAAGCAACTTATGGTTTTTAATTCTAAACTAATCCATTTGGCAAAACTGACAGAAATTCACAATTCACTGCTTTTTTTTTGTTGGGTTTTTTGTTTTGTTTTGTTGGGGTTTTTTCACCAGAAAGAGCATTTAGCCCCCTCAAAATACACCCACGCTGTTGCAGCTGCAACATTCAGAAAGCCCCAGGGCTTCAGACCCTTGCTGTCAGGGTAGGAGGGACCTGGGATGGTCTCTGCAGGTTGGTGACAGAAGGTTAACAAAGGGCTCTTGGAAACTTTCCCTCCGTAATACTTCCACAAGGTAAATGTTCCCGTTATTTGCAGCACAGTCATATGCCGTAGCAAATGCCAGGTACAATAAGACCCAGACAGCAAAACTGAGTATAAATAGATGAGGGAATTCCTGGCATTAGTTCTGGAGCAGTTTGAGACTGGAACAAGTGAAAAATACAATTTGTCTAAGAGGGAATTTTCCTGTAAGTAAAAGAAAAGTTCCCCCATTTCTCCCCCTTTCTTCTTTCCTCAAATTCCACTTTTTTTCACCAGGGAGAACCTGACTGTTTCAAGTGAGTTCAACTAGAATTTAATTTTGCTGAACTGGCCTGATTTGGGATGCAAACTGACCTCTGAAAGGCTGACATTTCTCAGGGGAGCAGAAACTTTCTGAGTTTTGCTCATGTCTGGTTATTCCTCACACGGCAATGGCCTAAAGCAAACAAACGGCCACTACCCCAGTGCAGATAGGAGAGCTGCCTGGTAAGTAGGTTAATTTGGATGGGGGTCCCTGGTGACAGCTCCTCTTCCTCTTTTCTGCCCAGGGAAACCTGTGCAGTGATCAGCTCTGCAGACAGGGCAGTGACAAGCTTCCCTTCAGTGAAAATAAACTTACACATCTGAGTTTATACTCAGAGATCCTTTCCTGTAGGAGTTGTTTACGCCCCAGGGCAGGCTGGTGTGGCCTGCTGCTGCTGCACTGACCTCAACAGAGCAGCCCAGCAAAAGGATCACCTTGTTCTATATGTGAAAATATTCCATTCTCCAGCAAATCTAAGGCCCTAAACGATTTTTGGTAGGCTCCACAAAGCAGCTGATAGCCCAGATGGAACTTCATAGCTGTGGCTGGATGCTGAGAGGCTGCCAGCTGGTGATGCGTCCCCGTTGGTGAGGTATCAGCATGTTACTGGTGAGGATTGGCAAACGTGCCAAAGCTGGCAGCCTAGGGGGGATGCAAGATGGATGCATGAGTAGCTCTGGGTGGAGGCAGCTGGTTCCTTCTCATTGCCTCTGTCTCCATATCATGACTTCAAGGAGACATCAACCTCCAGAGCTGATGAAAGCCTGGGGCAGGGCAGTGTTGGGGCAGCTGGTGGGGAGAGCTGGACCCCTAGGTGCAGAGCACTGCTGGTTTTCTCTGCTGGAAAGTTGTTATCCATATGCATAGGGCATGGGATGCAGGGTCAAGTGGTTCTGCCTCCTTGCAGCAAAGACAGATGAGCCCTCTGAGCACTGCGGTCTCAGTCCATGGATTTCCATGATGAGCTTCAGGCTTCCTCCAGCTACGGCATAGGAATGGTCCTTTACCTCTCATCTAAGGATAGCAAAGTGCCCTGCAAACAATTAAGTCTCATAATCCCCCAGTGAGCTGGGGAAGAATTATCTCCTCATTTTTACCTGTCTGGAAGATGACACAGAAATTAATTGACTTCTTCAAGGTCACTCAAAGAGGCAGTGGGAGATGGGAAAATGAGACCCAGGAGTCCTGACTGCTGGTCCTGTCTAACCACTAGATACCTCACATCAATTGCTGGAGAACCTGCTCTTAGGCTTTACAATTTTGATTAAAGATTCAAAAAATGTTGGAGCATTAAAGGTAAAAATAATTCACTACAACTTTACCAAGCGATGCGTGACTGGGCACAGCCCCTCTGGGAATACAAGCACTGTTTAAGAAGAGCTGATCTGCTGTATGCTCCGCATACACATGAGGTCTTGGGCTCGATGCCAGATGACACAGGCAGCAGGTCTGGCTCCTGCCATCGCAGGCAGCTCAGGTGACTGGCAGGGCTTTGCACGTCCATGTCCAAAAGATGAGGTCCTGAACTGAAGAAGCAGCAAGCTGTGGGTTTACACCTTACACTGGGCTTCTGCTGCATTATGTGTTCAAAAGTGTGTTGTTTAGCTGCTAGCAAGCATGTTTAGCTGTTTAACAAGCATCTCGGGCTTTCAGACTAGCTTAGAGGCTGCACCTCCTGCTCTGTGTGCAGAAGCAGAGCAGTAAGTTGGCTCTTTGCCCAAAATCATCCTGTGTGGGGCAGAAGCCACCTTCCACTGGGCTCCTCATCCCCTTCCCTAGGCTTCCACCCCCCAGCCTTGTATACTCCTGCAAAGCTCAGCTACCCCATTTCTGATGCCACCTCATTTCTTCTCTCACCAGTGCCCAGGGACACCCTCCCAACACACCCACTGCTCTCTCCTTGGTGCAGCCCAGCCCCACAAGTGCACCATAGTAAAGGTGGAAAGGGGAGTACAACCTGCCCCTTCATCTGTTCTTGCCAGCCCCTACCTCTCTGGGGTCACCACTTCCAACCCTCTTTCTCCATCGGCAAGAGTTGTCCCAGCCGTGTGGCTCCAGCAGCCTGACTCACTGTTACCCTCTAGTGCTGGACCAGGCGGGCAACAGGCATCTCCCAGGAGAAAGCAGGTGCTACAGGCAGCACTAGGTTGTCCTCTCCGCTCTCGGCCATTCCAAATTCAAGTCTTAGCCCCAGAGACTCATTGTAGGGTGATGAATTTCAGTCCCTGGATGGTTTGCTGAGCCACTCACTCTCCCTTTTGCACCACAGCCGGGCAGATTTGTCACCCAGCTGTCGGTAGCGTGGACAAGCATTTTGGTTTGCTTGATTATGCGCCTACTGTAGGTGTGTTTGGTTTTTTCCTTCCTTTTTATTTAAGGCTCTCCCTGTCATCTCAAGTTTTGCTCTCCAGACTTTGCTGTGGTTTTAGTGGAAGGACCTGTAGCTGGTTTGCCCATGGAGAGCCTGATGATGAAATGCCGGCCAGGAATAATTAAGGAAAACTCATTAGTTTGGAAACTCCTATTTTTATGGGGAAAGCATTGCTGGTGAGAGAGCCCAGAGTTGCTCCCAGTCCACAACAGTAAGGACTTGGGCACAGGAAGATGAGGAGCATGCTGAAGCTCTTGACATTCATTTCCAAACAGTCAGGATTTCCCCTCTGTGCTGGGAAAGGAGGAGCTGAACATCTTGAGAGCAACCTTTACGAATAAGACTGAAGACAGCCCATGGGGCTGGAAGCAGAGTGGTGGAATCTGGTCAGGGTGGTGTGGGGAGCTTGAAAAGGGAATGGCTTTCCTGGGGAGGGTGGAGAAAGGGAATCCCTTGCAGCAGCTGAACTGTAGCCCTCCTTTCCTCCCTGTTTCCAGGGGAAGAGAGTTAGCATTTTTCCCTAGTAGGATTTGTCCGTGTCGGACACCCAAGCCTGGCCGCAGCCCGGAATGCCAGTGATTCAATACTGGAAACACTAGTTAGGCTACTTTCTTTTTCATGTTTTCCCATTTCTTTTATTTCTTAATGAGGGCCACCATTTCCTTATTTCACACATGCCAACATGGATTATAACTCACTCATCTGAAAAGATTCTACTGGTCACGCTGGCTATGGACCCGAAGCTGCGTAGTCAAGAACTTGCTTTGGCCCCCTTACACATTTGGACTTGTTTTTCTGATAAGCTTAACTCATTTATGGACACGTATGAAATTAGGCTTGTGGTTTTCTGTCCTAGCACATCTTGTTTGATCATATTTTAACTTCACTGAGTGTTCCCATTGATAGAATAAACAGTGGTACTCATGGAAATCATTTACACTTTGAGATCCTGGGATAAAGCACAGTACGAGCGTCTTGCCTACACCAGTGAACAGAGAAAAGCAAACATCCTGTTAAGATAGGCAAGGAGCATTTAGAAACTTTATGAACAGAAAGACCATTTGATCTTTGAATCCGAGCACTTGTACACACACGTCATAAAAATCACCCACGTTTCTCTGCATTGTGTCCACTAATGCATTCTTGAGTCATGTGTCTGTTCCTGGAAAACATCCAGGGCACTGTTGAGTTGCCTACATGGAGGTGTATCAAGGGGCGTTTGAGACGCTGTGGAAATCTGAGGCTTCTGCACAGGTCTGGTAGGAAATGATGCAGGCATAAAGGCTCCCTCCCTCTTGCAGCAGCCGTGCTGGAAGTTGGGCAAGATACCCCCAAGACCCTCAAGAGGTGTAAGATATTTATGTATTGTCAACTGAGTTGAGCTCCCTGCGCAATATGAAGGGTAGAGTTCATCTCACGGATGGGGACAGCTAAACTCAAGTGTCTACAGAATGGTGGCCATGTGAGCACTGAGTGAGTGGCAGTCCATGAAGAACTTGTCCATCCAGTCAGTGGACCCTGGAGAGAGATTCATTTGCTCAGATAAACAACTCTGTTGACTGCATTAGGAGAGACTCAGTTTTCTAAGGATTGGCACCTTTTGGTATGTGAGATGCTCCAGATCATTCCAGACAGCTGATACCTATGACACCTGTGGTGGCAGACATGGCAAGGGACTTAAAGGAGATCCAGGTCTGGATGACGTGAAATTCAGAGAGGTGCAGGTCTCCACAGGTCTTTTACCATGTCTGCCAGCTGATATGTGTGCAGATACCTAACATCCAGAGAGCTCTAAACGTGTCTGTCTGAAAACTGAGCTGAGCACCAAAACTGGAGTTCTTCTCTCCTGACTAGACATTTATAACACAGATAGTTGTATCTCATGTGGCTCCCTTTACCATAGGTGGTAGGAAATGTGCACTCCAAGGACATGATTCATCTGCCTGATTATAGACGTGTCCTCTAGGAAGACAAGAATAACCCTTTGGTTCTCCTGACCACGTAGGCCATATCTCTTTGGGATCTAAAAGATAACCTAGCGAGATAGGAGTCAGCATTGGCTTTTCCCTGGAGATATAGTCATTTAATCAGAAGAATTGCATGTGCAGGAGATAGGCAGTCCACCAATTCCTTTGATATATTTTCCTTGTGACTGGAAATTGTCTCATCTAAATTTACCTGTTTTGAACTTCTGGCTTCAGTTTATGTCCTGCTTCTTTTTGGTACATTGAAGCATCCTTTAGCACTGCAGGGTTAGCAGCACTGATAAAATAAAGAGCTGGAGCCATTCAAGGCCTTGCAAGATTGCTTAAAATTCTTAAGAGCTGAGATAACACGTGGTTGAACACATTGTTTCCCTCAGTGGGGACAAATGGAGCAAATCATTAAGTAATTCCTTGTTATGAGATAATTGACTTAATAACATCATTGTGATACGGCCATTGATGACAAATCAAATCAGAGCTACGTGCAAGCCACATGTGAGTGGGAGAGTTTAACTGTGTATCAAAGTGTGTATGTCCAAAGAGAGTCAAAACAACCAGAAAACCAGAGAGATAATATCCAGTGGGTGTAGTCACAGGAATGCTGTTAGCATTTGCTGAGAAAATGGGGAGAAGGAGAGCGAGAACACATTTGACTTTCATGGAAAATGGATTGGAGCTGTGAACTCAGAAACACCCTTCAGTTCTTTTACACCATTTCTAGGAAAAAAAAAAAAACCAAACACTTTCTCCATCAACAGAGATGCTAAGAAGATAGGCAGATAGGATACCTGAAGTCAGTAGGTTTTGAGGCTGAGAGGAAAGTCACTTGATGCTGGGTATTGCACATCATAGGAGAGAAAAACATGAAGACAACCCAGAAAAGAGTGCTAAGGCACCCCCTGCTCACTGTCATCTCGTACCTCTGATCCCAGGTGGAGCCTCTGTGCATGGCTAACATTTCTTTTGTCACTCTCCTACTGTAGGTAGTGTAAAAGGGGAGGTAAACGCTGTTCCAGGTGATGTGAACAAGGTGAGCAGATTTGTGTTATGACCTCTTGTTACAGCTGTGTGCATTAGAAAGGCACATGGAGTGACCATGCCTCAGCTTCTCCATCTGCACAGTGGAGCTGGTAGGACAAATCTACTGAGTATCTCCTGATCTGTGCAGCTCTAGCTGGTTTAACTCAGACACTCTGACGGTGTAAATCAATTCCCATGATTCTTTTTCAGGGATTCTGGTCCAGAGCTTGCAAAGCAGCCAGAGATTCACATGCAACATGTGAATCCCATCCCTGGGGCAAAAGCCCACTGCCAAATCCGGGAGCAGGAGAGGGATTTCCTTGCTAGAAATATCACAGTGTTACCCTGGGGAGAGAAAAGAAAAGACCACATGCCGTCCTTTTTCCAGACAGAGTTTAGTTGAATTTTAACCAGCCTCGCTCAAGCCTCCCCCCCACGACAGCAAATGTCACTTGTGAAGTGTGTAATTTGCGCCTGCAGGCTTGTGTCACCCAGGTCACGTGCAGCCGCGTACTCCCTGCTGGTGCCTTCTCTGCTTTGAAAGGATGTGATTTTGGTGTCGCCTGGCATCCCAATGAGGTGCCCGCAGAGCTGGGGCCTCACCGTGTCACGCGTGGGCTGGTGGCCCTTGGGGAGGTGTGAATGTCCCCATGGTTGCTGTGGCTGCTTCCGTGCACGGCTTACAGCATAAGGTTCAGGGCACCACCAGCACTGGGGGTCTGTGTTGTTCAACTCGCCAGCTGTTAGAGGCTGTGAGCCCACAGGCTCTGCTGAGGGAGAGATTTTTTGCTTCTTCTTGGGCACACGTCTCTCCTATTGGCCTTGGGCTTGTACTTTCCTGGCTGATAAACCGCTCCTCGCTCCCTCCGTATCGCTGCGTTTGCAACACAGATGGTGCTGGTGGCACCCTGCTTCCCCAGCCTGACCTTGCACCAGTCTCTTTTCCTCCAGCTAGAAAGCAGACGTTGCTGGTTGCTCTGCACCCTACAAACCCAACCTGTGCTGGAACTGAGCCGCAAGACCGTGGCACACCCATGATGTGATCTATTATGGGAGCCCCTTTGCCAGGCTTCAAGGCTGTTTTGGCCACATGATGATGTGTCAGGGTGGGCAGCTGAGATGCTCACTGTGCTGCTGCCCTGGTTTGAGTGAGAACAGAACTCATTCTGTTCAGTGATTTTACTTTTCAGCTCAGTTCTTCTGACTCCTTGCACTGTCTGAAGTTAGCAGCCTGTTTTCACAGACACTCTCTGCTTCTGGCAGTGGTAGTGCTCCATGCTTAGAGTTAGGACCAAGGATCCCTGTGTGCAGGCCAAGGTCACTGCTGGATCTTGTGCACCGTGTTGGAGGGTGCAGAAAGCCAAAGTTCGCACCTGCAGGGAGGAGTGGACAGGGCAGGGGATCCCAAATTGACAAACGAGGGATTCCATCTCATATACATCATACTCGGTATGAAGCTGAGGGATCAAGAGGGTCCCACTGGGCTTTGCTTTGCTCAGCTCAGGTCTTCTTGTGGTTTCTTCTTCAAAGTCCAGCATCTGAGAAGGACTCTGTCTGTTCTGCCTTTGATCCCAATCAGTGTGTTCCTGAATCCAGCTCCTGAACACAGCTCCCATCTGCTGCTGGGCCCAGTCTGGGTCTTCCCCGATGCCTGCTCCGCAGCTTCTGTGGTGTCAGTGGTGTTATTCTCATCAGAGTGTTGGGTTTGATACTGAGTTTGTATATATTTGTATATATTCCATTATTATTATTTTCATTTTCATTACACCTGTTCTAGTTTAATTTTCTAATCACTAAGTCTCTCTCCCTTATTCATTTTCCCTTCCCCTTTGGGGAGCGAGGGGGGTTAAGAGCGAGTGTCTGTTCTAGGTCTGAGGTGCTGCCCTGACCCTAAGCCATGACAGCTACACAGTCCTGTGCGTGTCCTGATCCATCTCAGCATTAGGCAAGTGCTTCTTCTTTTGGAATTATTTACATTTAAATAGAAAAAAAAAAAAAAAGCCAAACCCAAAACACTAATCAAGCCCTGAACATACTAGACCTCAACTATTTTGTCTTTTCTCATAGTGAAACCTTGGCAAAGTTAAATAACTTCACAGCACCATCCGACCAAACGAGTGCTAAGCAAGTGCTTCATCATTTTGGGAAGTGAAATTTGAGCTTCTCCAGCGTGCCAGCCCAGCAGACGCCTTCTGAAACTTGTTTGTAAACTAAGCAGACGTATGGCTCTCCTGGAGGTCAGGGAGACGTGGCTGTGAAAGTGCTCTGATGAATGAGAGTCATGAGCCACTGGTGGCCCTCAACCCTGGATGACCCTATGAGGCCATTCGGTGGCTTAGTGCATTTCAAAGACAACAGTGGATGAAAGGCACTGTGGTAGTCTCGAGACACTCCTGCCAGGGCAAAGGCCCCATTTACCAATCAAGAATAATGAAATTTTACACCTTTTGGAAAGCACTTGAAGATCTGCTTGTGATAAGTGCTTTAGAGAAGCCAAATATTGCTATTATTATTTATTCCAATGTCAGAAATGTGTCCACACCCTCAGTAGATGGATGCCACCATAGAGACCTTACAATCCCATCGGCCAGATGATAGCAGAAAGGGAGCATTCATGCCTTCCTGGCTGTACAATGTCCATCTGAGGGCGGTTAAGTGACTCACCCAAGGCTATGCAGCAATATGTGGAAGAGGTGGGACTGTTTTTTGGTGCCACATTCCTTGAGCCTGGGCCTTTGGTAAAGGTCAGAGCAAACCAATTCTTACGGGAAAGAGTGCTGGTCCCTTCTGTTCTCCATTCAGAGCTATGGTCGCGCTGGGCAGTGAGCCTGTGGCGAGTAAGGAGGAATTTTGTTGCTTCTTCAGCTCACTCATCAGCTGGATTGGATCCCTGCTGGGACTCGATACATCCTTGCAAATACCTGGGGCAGAGAGTAAGGTTCCCCTAAAATTTTTTTTGTGGTATGAAAACTGGGTTCTTTTATACACTTCTCTTTAAGGTGAGATGTATACTTGTAACTGCTGTTGGAAAAGGAGTGAAATATTTCAGTTTTAAAGCCTGAAACTACATGAGGGACTTTGGACTTGCCCAACCAGATAGTATGTGAACAGAACAAGAACCGAGTCCCCATCAGATCTAACGCCTGTCTTTAATTACACACACTTTAATCTGTGGTGATTAAGTAAATTAGTGTTGAGTGGGAATAGCAAAGGTGCTCAGCACCTTGATGAGTCATCTCCTTGGTGGCTCCACTGTCAGTGCCAGCCTGCAGATGGGAGGAGCAGATGCTCATGCGTGCAGCCCTCAGAGGCAGCACCAAAGCGAGCTGGCAGAGCAGTCTAGAAGAGCTTGTCCTGTTAAGGGTTTGGTCAGAGATCAAGAGAGGACCTCGCTTTTCAGACACATCAACCTCATGCTTTCTATGAAGGGCAATAAAAATAAGTTTCATGTCCCAGGGCCACACTCTGCGGTCCCATCACTGAAATCAGGTTCACTGAACCTTGCAAATTCCCTGATGGGTCTGCTCCTGCTCCCACTGAAGACCTTTGACATCGGCTCAGCTGAGAACAGACCTACATTTGTAAAGAAAAAACAAGGTGGGTTTTTTGGGGGGGGAGGAAGAATTTTTCCTAGAGATTCTGATTTTAGTTTTTTTTCCAAGTAATTTGCATTTTGTTACCACAGTGCTAAGGCTCTTCTTTAAAAATAGACCTCTGAGCTAAGCAGGGATTCTCTCTGCAACTCTCTTCTCTATTACTCTTTTATCCCACTTTGTCCCACAGAGCTTCTCCTCAGTGGGTGCCATTAATAAACAAACTCTTCCCTTGTCCCCTTCTCCTTCAAGGCAACCCAAGGGAATGAGATAGCACTTTACCAAGTCATTATTAAAGTGATGGTAAACATAAACCCTTGACGGAGAGCTGTGGTGTAGGAACAGATTGCCCAATTTTCTTAGAGCGATGGAGACATGCATGTCATTAATAAAACATCTTGTTATATGGGTTTTAATTATTTTTCTCATCTCAGTTAGGATCGTTACCTCTGCTTACATGAAAAAGCAGATAACTTGATGAAGGTTCTTGTAATAAGCATTGTTGGAGCCGTCATCTGCCAGAGTATCTTGGTAATTAATGGTTTGTTTAAATTCCAGTGCATAATTGTCTTTGCATTTTCAACTCTGACTCTTGCTTAGATCCTAACGGGACGTTTGTAGAGAAAACAGAAGGGCAGTGGGAATTTAATTTATCACAAATGCTCATCAGCCAGGTGTGCTTCAGTGGTGTCACGTCTCAGTGCTGCCACTTTGAGAATGGCTGTCATCATACAAGAGAACAGTATCTCTTTGCTGGTATTTTCTAGCAATTTACAGTGCCTGATGCCAACACATGGATTTGTGAATGGGACTAAACACCTTATGAGATAAGACCAGTGAGATTTTCTTTCTGTTGACTCCTCCAAGCTCTGAGTACTGTCTTATGTGATGGCATGAGGTGTCTGTATGGGAAAGATGGGGAGTTTGGATACCACTACAGATTTTCCAGACCTTTCTTACCCGTACTTTTTTCTTACCCTCTCAGTGCTCAGGCCAGCTAGGTCTGGGCTCCAAACCACTGCACTCACTGGGATCTTTCCCCTCTACAGAGTGGCATGAGAAGTCCCTTCTCCCTGTTGTGGCTGCAGCCCTGCAGTTTATTTGTGCTGCTGTTTCACCTGATTTTATTGTGAGACTTAAAATACTTGCTCATTGTGTTCCTCACCTCCAAACTCAGTGCTGCTTCTGATGCTCAGTAAAGTAATTAAGTGCAGACATAAGAAAGGGCTTCCAAGCCTTGTAAATATGGAAGAAATATTGAAAATGATCCAAGTGCAGCTCTGAAAACCTTAGAAAACATAAAAAATAAGTATCCTGTTAAAGAAAAAAAAATCAAAATATTGTGACATCTCAGTAGATGCAAATACTGAGGAGATGAAGGGACCAAAGGATCTGCTCACACAGCTTCAAAGCCAATAGGTTATGGCATCAGCTTTGCTGTGACTGTCACTTTGCAACCAGTAAATCATTTAGTAAAACTGCAATTTGACAAATCCTAAAGTGCAAAGCTAATTTTGGTCAATGACATCCGTTTAAGATGGGTAGATGAGTGCATCTCCTCACAGAGGAGGTTAACACTGTCAGAGCCCGTCAGTGGGATGAGGGATAAAAACAGCGCTGAAAACATCACCCTGTCCGTGCCTTGAGAATAAATAGTGAGAAATTCCTCCTTGGAGGGTGCCTGTCTGTGCCACAGGAGACAACGACCAGAGCTGGGGATCTCAAAACAGTAAATAAGAGGTTTTTATACCTCAGTGACTTTATGACCCATAATAGCTTTCATGGTTCTCCGCTCTAATCAGATCTCATGCTTCAGGACAGAAAGCATCCTGGCATCGGGGAGGAATCTGTCCTCCATGCACCACAGATGCCCACAGGTGAGCGATGACAAGGTGCTTTGTGTAAAACTCCCCTCTGAAATATCCACTCTCAATGCCTGCTGGTACCATTTTTCAGCCAAAATGCTGAGTAGTTGCTCATTACAAGGTGACAAGTGAGTGGCTCATATTGTTTATTTTTGGGAAGCCCCCTGTTACTGTGGTGACAGCCTGGAAGGAGAGAGCTTGCAATGTTGGGTGCCTTTGGGCACTTTAATTTGTGGGCACATGCTGTGTTCCCAGCTCCCCTGGCAGCAGCTGGCAGGGCTGCTGCCTTCCAGCTGTGGCTCTGAGCCCATGGAGCAGCACAAAATGATTATGAGCAATGATAGGGAAAAGGAAGAGCAATCCCCTGGGCCTGGCTGGCCAATGGTAACTGGGTGAACGTCTCACCTGTCAGGATGGAGGTTTGCAAATATCTGACTTGTCTGAGTTGCTTGAACCAACTTCCTGTGAACGTTCCCAGGGAAATTGGAGGTCCAGGCATGTTGGGATAGTGAGAACCCAAAGAGATTCTCTCTTTCCAAGGTCTTGCCCTTTGACAGATCACCAAGCAAGAATCCCTTTGCAAATTGCCATGGGTGGGAGTCAGCTTGCAGAACAGGGCCTAAATTTAGCTGCTTTTGAGTAGATGTTTAATGTCAGCCAGGTGTCTGTTCCTCCATCTACAAGAGGAACTCAGTTGCCTGAACCTGGTGCCCATAACTGCATCATGGACTAGAAGGTCTGGAGAGTGGTGAAAGACACTTGATGCAAAGCAAACCTCAGCACTGGTTTCTGCCAAAATTGTGAGAAACAGCAACATTTCCCCCCTCCCCCCCCCCCTCCATTTCAAGCACCGTAGCTTTTCTCTTGTGTTAACTGTCCTCCTCCTCTTGCTTCTGCAAACGCTGTAATTCAAAAATAGAAAAAGGAGAAGAATGAAACAAAACAACTGCTTAAAAACCCTGATAAAAAAAGGGGAACCTAAGATATAATTAAGCCTCTTGGATGATATTTTCCCCTGATAATACTGGAAAAAACCTAAACATGTTCATGTGATGTTCTAGTGTGCAAGTCCCTGTAGCACGTCTCCCTCCCTCTCTCTCTATTTCAGCAACTGCCAGCATCTAATACTTAGATATACTTAGAGACAGCTCAGATGTGAACCTGCAGCACTGCCATGCTCTGATTTAAGGATCAGCCCATAAAACCCACAGAACACAGTCACAGCATGTGACTTCAGAAAGAAAACTACATTTTGAAGCCTCTTTCTATGAAAATTTGGGTCTCCAGCTCATTTCTGGGTACCTTTGAAGGAACAGAGGGGAATTAAAGGGTGCTGTTGTCCCATCACAACCCTGTTTGCCCATGAATGCAGACATGTGCCAGGAGCTCACCAAGCAAGGCAGGAGCAGTTCCTGCGTGGGCTGGTGGATGGATGCGAGTGGTGGCAACGATGCACCAACCCAGGGCTTGAAGACAGGGGACAGAGCACCATGGTTTAAGTGAGGTCTAAGCAAATCTAAGGTCTAGAGGCTTTTGCAGTTCAGCGTCACGTGAGCCAACAACTAAACCCGCCCCCCCCCGCCCAGCTACTTTCACTCCTGCTCGTGTTCCTTGCCCCATCAAGCCCCTCTGCTAATTGTGCTGTCAAAGCTCTGCAGGAAATACCCACTGCCTTGGTGTGGAGGCTTCTCCTGACACACTCCTGGGGTTAGAGGATCCCGAGCTTAATTTATTCACTGTTTTCAGACTCAGGTCCAAATAAGGACCTGCGCTTTCTCTTTCACCTCTCCCCTGCGGTTTGCAGCAGCTGAAATCCAAGCCCTGCAGCAAATCACCTTGTTTTGCATTGATTTAACATGAAGCTTCAGGTACTTAAACATTTCTGCAGTCTTTGAGCACAAAAGTGGCCTTTTTTTTTCCCTCTGCCTCCATCCCCTCTGTCATTCAAACACCATTCCAAAAAATTTGAGGAATGAGCCATGCTGCTTATTTCTTTCTGGCACATTTCTTGTTCTTAAGAGCAGCATTTTCCACCATGTTGCAGGAAGGCTCACTGCTGGGCAAGGTCCTTAGGAGGCTCTTGAAAACCCGAGCTGGTTTTAATGCTGGTGAGAAATCCTGAAAGCAGATTTGTGTCCCAAAGCCCAGAGTTTGAGTGTCGGATGTTTGCACGTCTCAGCACAGGGGACCTGATCATGGCTCTGATGATTCCCTGTAGACTGAGACCTCAGCAAAGAAGTCTTGAGTCCATCACATGGGGTAGATGACCCCATCATAAGCATGGAGCGTGTGTATAAAGCTTCATTCTGTCAAAAAGTGAAGGCTCACATCTATCACGAGGCTTCTTAGATAACATTTTATTTTACATTGCTCTTGTCAGAAAAACAAGCTGAAGAAAGAGCAACAAATAGGGTGTAGTTCAGTGAAAAGTTAGAGCTGAAAAAAATGAGACACCAGTTAAAACTAGGAAAATTAATATTTTCATCTTTTTAGATTTTTTTTTTTTTTGACCTGTTGTTTTGAAAAGGAGCTTAAAAATAACCAAAGATTCTTCTTTCGAGCTGCAAAGGTGTCGTCCTAAATTCAACCTCCCATGAAAATTCAAGCTGCCTTGTCCTCATCGGGGTTTTAAATTGAATTAGTTAACTGAATTAGAAATGCTTTTTGCTTTTCTGTGTTTGGTAGTGACTGATAAGCCAGCAGCCGCAGAGAAGCATGGGTTTGATTCAAGCTGCTGCCTGGACCTGCACGTGGGATCAGTTAACTATGTGCAGGAGAGCTTTCCTGAGCCAGACCCATATTTCCTGCATAAATGATACTTGTGACAAATACCTGGTGTCGTTGATATTCCATTAGTTTCCTCACTGAAAGATCGGACAGCTTTAAAATGCCAATAAATTCCCACAGATTGTCTCTGAAAGGGAGAAAAAGGATTCCTTGGCAGGCCACACACCATTAAGCCCAAGGAGTGAGCAATGTTTTATGGCTAGCAGAGCTGAGGTCACTACTTTTGGACAGGTGCAATTAAGATTCAGTGAAGCTACCAAAGCCCACTACTTCTTCAGGTGAAGACGCCTCATTCAGACAGCAGCAGCAGCCTCAGCTCAGAGGAGCAACTTTCTGCACCACGGCAATTCCAGGCTATGCTGTTCCCAGAGTTTAGAGACACAAACTAGCATGGATCCCATGTAAAAATAGAAAAAGCTATATGAAGATCCAGGGTAATGTCTTTGAAGTCAGAGCATCTGCTTGTCTTGCAGACTAGAGCCCATACTCATTAACCTGGTTTTAAAAGAGGTTTTGGAGCATGGTTGAAGTTCTGCGGCTGCCAACATGCCCACCTTGTGGTCACCACATCTCTGCCACTAGAGAAAATGTCTCAAGCCACGTGGCTTTCTTCTTTTTTTTTTTTTTTACATGCAGATGATCAGTATTTCTGGTATGAAACTGAAGCAGCTTCCTCCTTGCCTGGCATGCTCAGGAAATCTGGATACTGTCAGTTTTCGGGTGCCGTTTCCTGACATTTGGGTGTCCTTACGTCCATCTATCTGTTGAAATGATTTCCCCAGAGCTTGCTCTAGCTGTAATCCTTCAGCAAGTCCTTTGTTCCCACTGCTCTGCTTATGGCTGTAAAATTATGTTACCCATGCCCAAAGATATCTTTCAGCCATTTGCACCCTGATTTTGAATTTCAAGAAGCCACATTTTTGGGGGCATTTTGTTGAGGTTTTTATTTGTGTGTGTGGTGGTTCTTTTTTTATTTATTATTATTATTTTAAATGCCACTTAGTGCAAGTAAACCAGATCGTTTTAGCTAAATACAAGAATAAATGAATATGCAGAATTTTTTTTTTTCTGAAGGTCTCGAGCACAAATGCTTGCTTTGATGAATGACTCATTCCCTTTGTCACAGCAGCATTGTTGTAGCTCTGGTGTTCTCAGGCTATGAGCGAGGCAAGGTTGGGAGGAGGAGTTATTGTCTTTTATTAGACAAGATGATACAGTTGGAAAAAATCAGGCAAGAGTTTAGGCACGCGATTCTTTTCTTCAGGTTTGGAGCTGCTTTTGCTGCCTTTGAGCTGACTGTGAGTTAAGAACAGCCATTGCAGTATTTGACCGAGTTTAGCCAAAGTCAGTGCAGTTGTCCTCAGCTTTTCCTTCTCACTTGGAAAAAGAGCCCTGGAGCTCTCTGCCAGCATCACCCTAAATTCAACCTCATGCTAAACTTCTTATCATTTAATCCCTTAAATGATAGCAGCCCCTTTGAACGTACTCGCCCACATGTCTGTTTAGCTTCCAGTTGCTCTTTTATACCTGAAAAATAAAAACAATATGAGATAATTAATGGCATTTTTGCCTTCTTCCTCCTGACGATAGGATGAAATCAACCACAGACAGAAGTTGGGGAAGAGATAGCATGATGAGGGGAGCACCCCCAGGGGTAAGCTGTGCTCGGGCCAGTGGGAACCAGACTGGTTTGTACAACCCTGGCTATAAAGAGGAAAAGTTCCAGCACCCATTGTGATACCCCCACTAACACGAGGCTGTGGGTGATGCTGCTTCTAGGCAAGGTGCTGTCTGTGATGGATTGGATTAGATTAGATGTAAGGAATAAATTCTTCACTGAGGTTGGTGAGACACTGGAACAGGTTGCCCAGAGAAGCTGTTGATGCCCCATCCCTGGAAGAGTTCAAGGCCAGGTTGGATGGGGCTTTGAGCAACCTGGTTTAGTGGAAGGTGTCCCTGCCCATGGCAGGTAGTTAGAACTAGATGATCTTTAATGTCCCTTCCAACACAATCCATTCTGTGATTCCATGATTTGAGGAGAGATAATCATGCGGACCCCCAAGTCCCTATGGGCACTTGTGTGTATCAGGCAAGATTCTTGCTCTTGGCCAAGGCCCGTCCTGCATCCTCCCCAGCCTGTTTATTTCAGCCCGGCTGGCTGCGGGAAATCTTTCCTCCTCCTCTCCCACTGCATCTGACTCAGAAAATGTTTGAAAATCCCAGGTTTCTGCCGTCTCATGCCTCTCCCCCTCTGGGTAACAGGCGGCTGAAGGAGAAGCAAACAAAGGCGTCCTTATGCTCGGGAGAGCTGACGGGTCACGGAGCAGCGACTCCTCCTCTCCTCCCACTGCCCTCCTGGGGATCCGGCCTCCCCATTGTCTGCAGCAGCTCCAGGCGTGTTAAAGGCTTCTTTGGTGTGGTGGCTTCCTCATCCAAGTAAGGGCTGGGGCTGATAGAGAGGCTCTTGGTATTAATTATCCAAGTTGCAGTACACGCTTGAGTCCTTTCCTGCGCCTGCCGTCCGTTGTGTCGGCTGCTCTGCGTTGGTGGGCGAGGAGGTTATAAAGCCAGGGTAAAGGCGCAGCAGGTATCTCATTGCCCTGTTCATCTGCACTGCCGTGCTCTCTCCTGTCTTAAATTTTATCTTGCGAGATTGTTGGAGCTGGAGCTTCCCTTTCTTATGTTTGTGTAGCAGTGAGAATTGCAGGACCCTGCTCCATGCCCAGGGAGCATCATTTTAACCAAAACAGTGCCACTGCACAGCTGTGGATCCGAGGGAGAGAGAGTGGGAGTGATTTGTTTCCAAAGTCCCTTGGAAAAGTTGGGACCAGACCTGGATAGCTCAAGTCAGGATCTACCCACCCTGACTGCAGCACCCAGCCTTGTGCAATCACTCGTTGAGGGGTAGGAAGGGAAGTGGGGTGGAGTGGGGTGGGCTGCTGTGGCAGAGCTGGGCTGTCTGCTAAACACCACCCTGCAAACAGGCGAGATGTTCTCCATCTGGAGCTGGTCACAGCAGAGTACAGTTGCAGGAGCGGTGACATCAAATAATGAGGGAATAAACACCGCACCTCAACATGATGAGATTTGACTTAAATAATGAGAACTGAGGATCTGCACAGGTCAGAGCAAATGTGAGACTCCTTTTATCTGCCTCTCAGGACTCCTGTCTGCAATCAGGGATCAACCCCTTGCTATGTTGTATGGGGTTTTTTTCGAATGCTGGCTCGGTGCATGCAGAACTGCACCGGTGTTGCTGCCACAGCACTGGGGTGTCATAAGGACACGGGAAAAAAATCACAGCATCTTTAGGTAAGAGTCATTGCGCATGTTCAGATTGGCACCTGGGTGAGATGAGGAGAAGCATTTCCAAGAAACCTGTCGAGGAGGTTTCTGAAAGTGTTTTCAAGCCTGTGACCTTGACAGTTGAGCTTCCGAACCCTGCAATGGCCAGCAAAGCTTCATCCCCATGGGGTGTCCTCAACTTCTTTATATGAACTCAAGCCCCAGGCAAGGGCAGTTGGCCAAGCAAATATACACAAATTCCTCCCTTCCCTCCTTCCACCCTCTGCTTTGCTCAATGCACAGGCTCGACATGGGGCCTTGGAGAGAAAGGTCAGGGCCATTTGGTGTCCTCTTACTTTGGCTAGTGAAAGGGTATCTCTGGCTGTGCAGCCTTCTAAAAATAGCCCATGCTTGCAGAGCTGTTTAGCTCTCCATCATGTACAGGAATAAAAAGATAGGGAAGGTCTCCAGCAAGGGAGGTGTCCAAAAGAGGTACCACACAGCGCACTGCTTCTCTAGCAAAACCACACATATGTTTCCTCCTCCATGTGAGCATCCCTCGTGCTGAGAGAGGCTGAGAGGGAAGGACAGACCTCAGAAAGCCTCTTTTGGCCACCTGCACAGGTCTCAGGTGGGAATGCAGACCTCCTGGAGGGGATGGTGGCCAGGCAAGGGGACCTTTGTTTTAAATCCCCAGCAAGTGGGCTGGAAGCGGGGACTGGGGGACGCTGGCGTGATTCCTGTGAGCGGGCAGCGTGCCAGCCTGCCAGGAGGCTGCAGTGTGGATATGCAGCAGGCAGGGCACCGACCTGCAGAGAGAGGCTTCAGGTGGCCAAGGTTTGGGGGAGACTATGCCTCCTGCAAGAGGACCATGGGCTTTTCAGAGTCTTAACAGCTCCTGCACTGTGGCTCTGCTGGGTTGGCAGCACTGCTTGGGGCAGGGGGTGAATATGTGGGAGATAATCCTTTGGGAGCAGGTCTACCTGCTAGAGGCAGCCCCTAGGAGAAGGCACGGAGGGAAATTTTAGGTCTTCACTGAACTCCTTCAGGGTGCTGAGGGGTCCATCAGAACAGAGCAGTTTAAAGAGGCAGCCTTAGTGTTGGCATTTCGGGCTTTGGTGGGGATTTCCATCATCAGAGCTGGCCTGTATAAGCCAGATCACTTAAGATTTAATCTCTTTTTTTTTTTTTTTTTCCTTTGGCTTGCCACGCAAATACATCCTGTGACAACACTTCTCCTGTGTTTTTGAGTACTGAATCCAGCTTGATGTTCTACAAAAGGCATTTCTCACTTGATTTTTCCAGGCAATCCTGTATCAACCAATTAGTTCCTTATCTAAACATGGCCACGAAATGTGACAAAGTCAACAAGAGACAGCAGAAAAATGTATCAGGAAAACCCAGAGTTACCCTGGATTTCCAAATCAGGGGAGTGTTTCTATCGTGCTTATGCAGAGCTTGGGAGATTTCATCCTCAACGCTGCTTGCAGGTCCCCTGGGTACAAGGAGAGGGATTTCAGCTCAAAAGGAACACGCAGAAGAGATCTGTGAGGAAGGTCAGAGGAATGGAGAGTCATCCCTAGGAGCAGGGACTAAATCCTCCTGGTGTCTTAGATGAATTTCAGTTATATGAGCAGTATTATATTTTATGGCTGCCTAAACCAGCTGATTGTAGGATTTGAGAAATCACTAGTCATATATTCTGCACTGTGATTGGGAATTAACCTGGCCAGTTGCCTATAGCTCTGTGATTGCATCTCTCCAAAAAGACAGCAGGACCTTACAGTGTTTCTCAACTGAGGTCCAAGGGGGGACAAATACTGGAAACAGTATCAATCTCTGACAAGGTGGAGCAAGTGATGGTGACGATAAATAAAGGGGAGGTCAGTGTGATCACCTGTAATGGGCCACTTGTGAGAAGGAGGGAGTATGTGTGTGTGAACCACTTGACACTGTCCAGGCAACTATCGTATTAACACCACCTCCCCCCAACTCTTTTAACAGGTAAGAGTGTAAAAAATGCTCAGGGTCCTTCTACATCCAACAGGGTATTACATCTCCAATGCAAGTCAAGCAGAGCACAGAAGCTGTGGATGTCAGGAACATAGGGCAAAACTTGTGTGTCCCCTGCATGGTGATGGATCTCTGGACGTGCATACGCCAAAGCCTGGGGAAAACTCCTTTATGGGAGAGGAAACTAAGAGCTCTCTGCTCCACCAGAAAGCTCAGGGCAACTGTTGTTCTGTAGATCAAAGCTATCTGAGATCACAGCATTGGAAGCAGCTCTGGTGCTTCCACTTGAGGACAACTCATCCAGCCTTGCTGAGCTGAAAAATGAAAGTCTTGGTGGTAACCTGGGAAGGCTGCAGTTTCCCCAGGGAAAAAAAAAATAGATTCCCTTAAAAACCTTCTTCCTTCTTTTCCTCCCATTTCCTACCTGAATCACACTGTGCTGGGAGTTGTGATTTCAGTGCTAGTCTCAGCCCTGTGCTTGTTCTACTCATGGTCTGCCTTTCACTGTCTCCTCTCTGTAAGATGGGGATAATCCTACTCAGAAAACATTGCAAAGTTCTTCAACAAACATTTGACAAACACTGAATGCTCTTATTAAATGTCGGTGTTTGATTTACTTGGATGACATCCTAACCAACGTCCATCTCCCAAACCAACCTGATGTGAGCAAACCATTCTGCAGGCTATAAAACGGTAGCTGTAGTGGGAAGGAAATAATCCACATAACACTGCTCAGCCATCACTTAGAAAACAGCTTTGGTCTCAAGCAAAGAAGGATCTTGGGGGCTGCTCTTTGCTCATTAGCCTCTACGTGCTGCTGAAAACCCATTTGCATCGTGCTCCGCAGAGAGGGGAATGCCGGCCAAGGGCAACACTGCAAAATCTGTGTCTGGAGGTTTGTTCTGCAGGGAGCTGCAGGGACTTTCACACACGTATAGAAACCCAGTAACAATAAACAGAGTCGTCTGGAACATTCTTACGTCCTGTGTAGGGGTTAGTGCTTCCAAGTCAAGGAAATTCATCAGATGAGCAAAGAGGGACTGCAAGGATACTCAGGAACGTTGGTGTAGGGCTGTACCCTGAGCTGTGGATCCCAGGAGGATTGCCCCTGACTCAGGAGAGCCAGCCCAGAAATCAGAGCCGACAAAGGCTGTTATTGCTGGCAACTGGAATGAAATTAAAGAGATGCTTCGCTATCCATCATCAGGTGTGTCAGTTTTCAACACTTAACTGCTGGAAGTTAAAGCCTTTCTCAGCTGCCTTTCCAGTCAGGGGCTTTCAGTTTTGGGTATGAGGAAGGGAACTACGTTAGAAGTATTGCAGGTGAGGTTTCCTCCCTTCTGCTGCACATTTCTGAGGCAATGCATCAGCAATGAGACTTTGTGTATAGCATCTTCCTTGCCAAAACAGAGTGATTAATTCAGTTCCTCACCTGGTTACTTGTCCAAAAGCATTCTGGGATAACAGGGCCAAGACTAAGGCACATTCTTTGGTATGTGACAGCCACATGTCACACACCACATCACATCACCACCTTTCCTTGCAGGGATGGGGTATCTGAGGGGCAAAGCATCATGCCAAGATCTCACCAGGAGCCTGGGGGTTGTGTTCAGCCTCTCTAGGTGTGGTCCCAGGGCTGTCCAGACTTTCCTTTAGCAGCCCAGGGTGAGGAACAGATACACAGGGAACAGCTCAACTCAATTCAAGTAGCGTTGGATAAGCCCTGCTGCACCCTTTGCCTGAACCCATGTTCAGTCCTGGAGTGAAGAAATGAACAGAATCACTCTGTGTGTGAGAGTAACAACGTCCAAAGCATGGGAAGGCTGAAGAAAAGAGCCCTTTCACTTTCACAGCCACCTAAAGGTGTGTTAGATAGAGACAGAGACTCCGTCTTGGCATTTGTCAGACAACAGCCGTTTTTCAAGGTTGCTTCTGATGGTGTCATATGGATTTTTCTTTTTATAACAAACTCTCTCATGGAAATCCCCACTGGTTCCTGCTACTCCAACGAAGGAGACTGGCTAATTCCGCTCATTTTCCCCCAGGAAGATCCAGCTGATGGTGCAATAGCAATGTGTACCAGCACGTTAACGGCACTTGGCACCTTCCTGGGCTGCACGGGAGGCAGGGGATATTACTGTCATTATGGAATTAGTCACACTGGAAACACCGCGGGGTTTGTTTAATCCAAGGAGAAAAGAATAAAAATTGGTGGTGAGGTGACAACTGCAGCTTTCTCAGCCAGATGGTGAGGGAGCCGTGAGAGGACCTCAGCACCTTCACTGGTGAGTGGGTGTCCCAGGGTGTCCCCATGCTCTGGGTGCCTGTGGGTATTAGTGGATTTTAACTGGCTGCAGGCTGGAGTTTGGGGATTTTTCAGGGTGCCGGACCCTGAGAGCTGTTTGGCTGGATTTTAGCTGGTATAAATGGCCAGGTCCCTGCAGACCTCCATGAAAGGAGCTATCTGGAGGGAAAGACCCTGCCTCACCTTTGCTGCCAAGCAAGCTGGTTCTGAGGCCTAGTTACCTGACCATCTCCCCAGCTGAAGGAAGAGGTGTGCTGTCTGCAGGTGCCCCACAAGGTGTGTCCAACTCCTTGTGGCCATCCCGGAGACACCTCTGCAGGTGAACTTGCAGCAGCTGAGACCCACACTCAATCCACTGGCTCTTCAGGCCACCAGGGCTTCACGTGGCTGTTTTGTGGCTGCAGCTGTATGCAAGCCCTCCCCATTCCCCTTGCCACCAGCTGTGTGCTTAGTGCCAAGGATCCACTGGGATCGTGCCAGCTGGAGACCATCTGTCTCCAGTCTTCTCCCAAGCCAAGTTGTAATGGTTTTGCAGCAAACTCGGAGGCTGCTTGTCCCCCACCCTGTGCCTGTGTCAGTGCTGCTTAGATTTCATGTGCCATCCAGGGGGCTTCAGATGCTGCCAGCAGAGCTGGCCCTCATAGGACTAGAAGAATATTCATCTAGACTAAATTAAGGCACAGACAGATCCCCAAAGGTGCTATGAGCTGCTCATCCCATGGGAAACACCACAGCAAAGCTGAAGAAATGGCTGAAGACTTGGCCCGAGGACAAGAGATACCTGTTTATCTGCAACCAGCCAATCACACCACAACCCATCTTGTGAGTTTTCCTGCTGTTTCCAAGGTCCTGACAAGGATGTGACAGCCCAAAAGGCCAGTCTCACCCTGGGCTGCATTAAAAGAAGCATGGCCAGCAGTTTGAGAGAGGTGATTCTGACACTGCTCTGCTCTGGTGAGACCTCACCTGGAGCATTGCGTCCAGCTCTGGAGCCCTCAACACAGGACATGGACCTGATGAAGTAAATCCAGAAGAGGGCCCTGAAAATGATCAGAGGGCTGGAGAACCTCTGCTGTGAGGACAAGCTGAAGGAATTGGGGCCGTTCAGCCTGGAGAAGAGCTCCGGGAAGACCTTATAGCAGCCTCCCAGAAGGGGGGCAATGAGAAAGCTGGGAAGGGGCTGTTTACAAGGGCATGTAGTGATGGGATGAGGGGCAATGGTTCTAAACTAGAGCAGGGTAGATGTAGATTGCACGTTAGGAAGAAGCTCTTTTCTATGAGGGTGGTGGAACACCAGAACAGGTTGCCCAGGGAAGTGGTGGAGGTCCCATCCCTGAAGACATTTAAGGTCAGGCTTGACAAGGCTCTGAGCAACCTAATCTAGTTGAGGATGCTCCTGCTCACTGCAGGGGGTTGGACTGGATGAGCTTTAGAGGTTCCTTCCAACCTCTCAGCGCTGCTCTCCAAGTCTGCAGGCCCAAGGCTGTATTTGGATGCAGGCAACATCTACATCCTGGGTCCTGCTCCCTGCCCCAGGCTACCAACAGCACAGACATCTCCTCCTCAATGCAGATTATTTATTATTTATGCACTCAAATGCTGGAGAATATCCCAATGCTTCATGTGCTCAAAAATCCAGTGCTCTGCTGGGATATTTTGCTGCCAAGTCTCCTCCTGTTGTCCCCTTGCACCAGGCTCTGCATGGGTGCTGTCTCTGGGTTGGTGTCATCTGCATGGGGATGGGAGCAAGCTCCCCAGCTGGTGTCTGGGTGTTGCCTTGTCATCTCCGTTTGCTTCTTCCAGGCACAGAGGGTGGGATGCCCTGAGTGGGCACCAGCACTGGGTTTTATCATGTCATCTCCCTTTGCAGGCCATGGAGATCTAGTGAATGCCAAGAGGCAGGTGTCCAAAATATGTTAGAACACCTCCAGAAGCACCTGGTTTTGTCCATTGAGCACTCAGTGGCTCAATAGTAGGTGTCCATAGTCAGGTCCAGACAGCTTGCTACACCCCATGGGACCCCGTCGGCTTTAGGAACTGTGACCCCAAGGTAGTAAATATCTTCTGCTGCTTCTGGTCTCCATGGGCACAACCTTGTGA
Source organism: Megaceryle torquata (assembly GCA_024611175.1). Classification (NCBI taxonomy): domain Eukaryota; kingdom Metazoa; phylum Chordata; class Aves; order Coraciiformes; family Cerylidae; genus Megaceryle; species Megaceryle torquata. The sequence continues at coordinate 42,248 of JANIJG010024925.1, read as the reverse complement.
GGAGCTGAAATTCAATGTGCCTGGTTTTATCTAGCCTTTACTGGGACAACACACCCTTTTTCACCTCTAAAGGCTTTGGAAGCCTGGGACAAATGGATTTATCCTCAAGAGGCTAAACCAGAGGCTGTAGGAAAACCCACCTCTCTTGGATAAGGCAAGAGGGGACAAAAATAGCCTCACTCCCACCAGAAGCCTGAACCTGCAACACAAAATGGGGCTTCTGATTCATGCCATGGCCAGCTGCCTGCAAGGTTTGCACAGGACCATGTGTAGCAGCAAGCAGAGCTGTTGGGTTTCTGGCCCCAGCCATCCCGAGTGCCTGCAGGAAGGATGGACCCTTTCTGAAACACGCCAAGACTCAGAAAGGAGCATCACGTCACGCCTGGCAGGAGGAGCCCTCTCCAAACACGATGTGGCTTCTGTTCAAGGCTCCCCATGCTATTTTTCCATGTGTGGATGGAGTAAAATGTGCTTTTGAATTTCGCTTTAAAAAAAATAAATCCAAACACATAAAAGAAAACACAAAGCAAAGGGCACTGGCTGCACACTGGGAAAGGGGTGACGGGGAAAGGGAGAACAAGGCAGCAACCAAAGATCTATCACCTGCTGTTAATGTTAGAGGACCTGTTTGGTCCTGTTATGGCTGCGTGTGCTCTCCTGCTCTCAGCCTGGCTGTCCTTGCCTTTGCTTCATAAAAAAGGAGTCAAGATGACTCATAGGAGTGATGAGGTAAAGGCTCTGGGGACCCATCGAGCAACACCACTGGGTTCAAGGTCAGGGTCTGGGGCTGTGATCGGCAGCCAGCAGCTCGGGGAGGAGCAGGGACAAGTGTGACATCTTGCGTAGCAGCTTTGGCACCAAAATAATCCTCCTGCCCAGGACTTATCATCTGGAAGGAGCCTTTTTTGCACTGATTTTAAGCATCTTCTCCCCCACCTTGATGGAAGAGGAACAGACCTGTACAGACAGATATCAAGAAAGCCCCAAATGGAAAAAAAAAATCTGTATTCCCTCACTTAATATTTGATGTCAGCCCAGAGTGATTCGGTTTAGCCACAGTGCACAGGGGAAATTTCTTACACGTGTTTGCAGACAGAGGCTGAGCCTCCTGTGTTATGTTGTTATCTCGTGAGCATTTGCTTTCGCCTGCATTGGGGTCAAGGAGAAGAAGTGGGGTGAGGAAAGGGGCTCTGAGTACAAGGGACACTGCAGGTATGGTTTTGAATGGCAGCTGCTTTGAGAGTTGCCCGGAGGGTGGGACATAAATGCTCATCACCTTTGCAGAGAGGGTGGGAAATTCTTTAATCGTCCATCTTGCATCTCAAAAAAATAAAGTAAAAAATTCCTTAGGCAGGAAAGCTTCTTCTTTCCCCATTCCCAGTGCTTGCAATAAATAAAAGCTGTTCCTTGCTGCTCCTCTTGCCTCTCTCACCTCTGGAGTTTCTCAGCCCTGGTCTTTCATCAGACAGTTCATGTGGCTGGGGTGGGTTCACAGGGTCACTCACTCCCTCATCTAGAAGCCCATCACTGAGGCCCCTGTGAGGGCTCTCATGCTTCTTTGCTTTTTTCTCTCTTTGGGAGAGAGGAACTGGCACCTCCTTCTAGAGGGTGAGATCTTAACCTGGGTTCCCTCAGGTGACTGCCACCCAGATGTGGGTAGGACCGTGCCTTGGTATTTTGGTCATTAACAGCTGAGCGAGCAGTGAGCGAGCAGAGGGTGTGGTGGAGGGTAACACGGTTCCTCCACACACCAAAACCTTGGCCGAGATCTCTCTTGGCAAATCAGCTGTCCCAAAAATTAACTGGGAAGATTCTCTAACTGCTGAAAATCCCACCCACATGACATCACATGGGGTGCTGCTACCCATGAGGCTGAGGATAGGACCTGCCTTGGATTCTTCTTTAGAGGTTGGGTAACCATAAGATGCTGATGGGATGTATGGACCATCATGCTGGATCCAGCACCAGGTGGACAGTCACAAATTGAAACTCTGGGGTGGATGTGGCAGGTGGATGTGTAACTTTCCACCTGCAAGGCATCTACAGCAATGGGATGATGGATAGATAACAGCATTGGCCAGTTTCTTCTAACAGCATGGGGTGAAACGACATTACAGCTGCACTGTCAGCTGAATTCCTCATCTGCAAGCCTCATTTCTCTTGACATATGGCTCTGGACATGATGTGAGGTCCCACTAATGTTGTCTCCCCAGACCTAAAGGTCACTTACTCATATCTGACACCACGGGAATAAATTTTCTGAGGTTGGTGCCACAGGGTGAGTGGTCCAAAAAATGAAGCAGATGTTTCAGCTTTCCAAAGGGAGAACCTATCACGTAAACACAGTTAACTAAGAAACAATTTTCTGCCTTTGAAAACTGAAATACTGTGTGTGCCTACTTCACATGCAGCTTCAGATGTGCCTTCCCCAACATGGGTCATTGGCACCTCACAGATTTAACCTCACTGTACATTTATGAGGAAAGAAGGTAAAACTCAGACAGCTTTTCTGGTCTTTTGATAAAAGTAGGTTATCCTTCTAAAAGAGATTGTCCTACCTCAAGCAAGCTGTGAGCACCAGGTGGATTTTTCTGCATGGTGGCCCTTGGAAGTTAGACCCAGTGAGTGCAAATCCACTTCCAGCCTCGACAAGGTCCATGGGTCTCTCTGCTCTGCCCCTCAGCACTGGGGAGTGTGGAACAGGGACCCGTCAACAGCTACTGCTTAATTTTGCTGAGGATGATGCTGTAGCACAATGTGCTGGCCTAACTTAAGGGCTTAAGTTTAAATAATAATAATATGCAGAATGGTCCTGAAAGGGCCCTTTTAATTGTTTTTTAAGGGCTTTTGTTTCTGTCTTAAAAGCACATTGGCTATGTGTGGGCACAAACAAGACCAGGGCTGGAGCGTGTGTTCCTGTGATCATCCACAGCATGATGTGTTGTCCCAGAGCAACTCATTCTCCTGCAGAGAGGTACCCAGCATCATTCCCAACTCACAGGCAGGACACTGCAGCCCAGTTTGGGATAACTGGAAGGTGGGGCTGTGAGCTGTATGGTGCAGAAGGCTGGCCCTGACCCATTTTATTTTTGAGTATAGACATAGGATGAAGGCTCTCACTTCTATGTGGGAAAATAACACCCTCCCCAAAGTAAGCCAAGGGCATCATTCACCTGCAGCCCTGTCTGGGCTTTGAGGGTGGATGGATATTTTGGGAACTATGAGCCAAAGCAAAAATCAGCTAGAAAAACAGCGTGGAAGCCAAGTCCGGCAGAGTTCCTCAATACCTCAGTAGCCTCCAGAATGTCTTGTCCAATCTGCCCAGAAACAGGCAGAAAATTTCTCTCCTGGAATAAGACCTGTCCATGAAACTGCTGGTAGGGATCTGGACGCTGAGGCTGGCTTTGTGCTAGGACCTCTCTCCACCACCCACATGCTAAGTCACTGGTGCCGAGTCCCACTCGCACGCCTTGTGAGTGAGCTTTTAGATTGGCAGTTCTAAAAACCTCAACGAGAGCTGGAATAAGCTGGTTAGGTCCAGGCTGGGTTGATGCAATGAGGAGGGAGTGATGAGCAGAGTGTGGCCATCTCTCTGCTGGGGTACTGTGGGCAAGGGGTGCATCCCACCATCTTCTGCCATGGCTGACGACCAGTCTCTCAGGCTGAATGAACCCTCCACCTCACATACTGCTGATGGTCACCACCCAGCCCCCAAATCTTCTGAAAGAGAGAATTTTTGAAGAGGATGGGGGGGGAGAAAAGTCACCTTTGTCTGTTTTCTCCTTCCATCTGTATTTGGAGAGAGAGGATTTGTGGAAGTCAATTGAACTCCCTGTCTTGCCTCAGCTGATAAATTTCACTCTGCTCTCACTTCAGTGCCATCAAGGAAGAGTTCAGACAATTGCTCGGGCCTGATGCTGAGCCCTGGGATGCGGAGGGAGGCACACGGGGATCAGGAAAGCGGTGCTCAGAGCATGCAGCGCCACGATAACAGCCGCCTCTCCTGCAGCTCTTCCCACGGGGAGACATCCGCACGCTTAAGTCCACCTCCGCCTTTCAGAGGGGGAGGAGGGGGGGGGTGGTGTCCAGGCAGAGCCGACAGGAGAGGCAGGGATGGAAAGCAGGGTCCCCCGTGGGATGGAGGCACGGAGATGCGCAGCCCCGCGTCGCTTACACGCTCGCCGGCTCCTCGCAGCTGCTCCCCTCATCTGCGCGCATTCAGAGCGGCTCCATTCAGCAGCAGCCGCTTCCTGGAGCTTGAAAGGGCTGCTGATTATTTTTAATGATCCTTCGCCTTTGCTGGAGGTTCGTTTCGCACCGATTGGGTGGGCAGCGCTGCAGCGCCCTCCCGCCGGGCAGGATCTCTCGCTCTTGCTTTTCCCGCTGTTGCTCTGCACCTATGGGGAGCTGGCTGGGGGACCCACCAGGTTTGGGGAGTAAATCTGCAGGTTATGGGTCGATCAGTGCTATGACCCACTTGAGGATGGAGAAATCCTATGGGAATGCAGGGCCCCTAAAGGGGGTAAGGCAGTGTACTTGAAGAAGGTTTGACCTCCAGCATCACTCTTGGAGAATGTTTGACCTCCAGAAGGTTTGCACAGCCTCCAGGACAACCTATGATGCCCACCCAGCTTTGACCTCCTCCCTCCCACCTAGCAGCAAGGTTACGATATTTGGGAGGCTTCTCCCTTGCCCTGTAACCTTCCTGCACACCTGCCCCAAGGGCCCAGGGTATGATTCAGCTCATCCCAAAGCAGGGCAAATGATTCACATGCTAGAAGAGCTTATATCTCTCCATCAGCTCCAGCAGAAGCCTGGGATGGAGAGCTGAGCTGACTGGTTTTGGATGATGGATCAGACCCTTTATATTCTGGAAAACTGAGCAGTGTCCTGGCCTTGCAGGAATTAAAACTAATGTGACAGAAGGTGATCTTACACCAATAGCAGAGCAAAGTGCAGCACTTGGGGCTGTCACTGGAAACCCACCAGTTATGCTGAGCACGGGGCTGCTCCATTCAGTACCTGCCTCATTCATTAGTCCAACCAATCTGACGGGACATGCCCTGCTGGAACCTGCTACCCAGCTTTATTTTGACATGTTACTCTTGCTGCATTTTATTTTTCCCCTGAGAAATAATTTAAACAGATGGCTGAGCTTGATATTAATACACTTATTTCAAAATTTGCATAGAGCATCTGTTAGGAAAAAAAAAAAAAGTTTTGCAGGTTTAAAAAAATAAAATTTTTTTTTTTACATCTTTGACTTGAATTCCAAGAATCTCAGAAGATGACTGCCTCTTCCAAGAATGTATAAAAGCTTCATTTATATACCAGTAAGATGCCACTCCACTGAAATGTCACTCACTGGCAGAGGATTTGGAAGAGGAGAGGGAAATAAATGTGTATGTTACAGAAGTGATCAAGCCTAAAGAAAGGAAAACCTTTTAGGTCCCATCCTAATCTTTCTGCTGTTATCTGGGTCGGTCAAATAATTTAGAGCCAAACTGTCTCATTTTCCTCCTTAAATAGTTCCTCATCTATCGAGCTGTTCTGCTTGCATTGCTGATTTGGCATGTGGTGCTCATCTCCTGGCTGTGTCCTGAGTTCACAGCAGGCTGAGCCCCTCTTCACCTGTCCTCCTGCTCCCTTCTGCCTTCCCTGGAAAGTACTGGTGACCAATGTATCCCTCCCATCCTTGCCTCGGCTCTTCAGAGGCCCAAGATCTCAAGGTACATGTGATGTGTCCTCAAAGAGTGACCTAGATGAAGCTGTTGAGAAATTGCATCCTTTCCTCTTAGAGAAGATCTGACAGTCATGTCTGAATGTCATATACCTCTTTCTTCCCCTGTAAAATTGTCTCCTACAATAATTTCGTATTATTAATTTTCTGGTTAGCCCTCAGAGGGGCCACAATAAAAATAAAACCTCATGAAGACCTATGTCCTTCACAAGGGGCCATTCCTTTATGTCCAAGCTCTCCGGATCACCTCCTCGTTAAACCCCCCAGGGCCAATGATCAAGTCTGATCCAAAGAACAAGTCTGATGCTAAGTTACTTTATTTCTCCCTTTTATGATTATATCGAGCAAAGTCAAACAGCAAGCGTCTTTCTGATGTGTTCATCTGGCCTCCACAGCACGGGGTCGGGGCTGATGAACTTTAATAACGATGTCTGCCCATTACTGAAAGCTGTAGTTCGGGTTAAGCTCTGTATCCATATGTGCACTTGGGTAACTGCCTCCGCAACAGGAGTTCTCAGGTGGCTACCCATTCCTTCACTTTTTATTCTGTCTTCCTTGTGATTCCTACTCAAGTAGAACAGAGGCTGCAGTCAAACAAGCTCCACTATTTGACTCATGATGGAGACTGATCCCAGCAGACCTCAGCTGTAAGGTTGTCACCCAGCCTACAGCAGAGTTGATTCAGAGTAGTACCTTTGATCTGGAGTTGTTCTGGATTCAGGGCTGGACACTGCAAGGGCAAGAATAGCTTTTTTCAGCTGTATCTCAGACTGGTTTTCCCCTGGTTCTATACATCACTGTACCCAGAGGCACTGTGGTCTAGGGTATTGCAGGCGAGAGGCAGTATTATAAATTATAGCACATACATGCTTTAATTATTTTGTCAAAATGATTTATAAGCTCTAACGTACTGGAAAGTACCAGGCTGTACCCATGGACTAATCTTTTCTGGTCCTTACCTGTGGTAACTTTGAGGTCTTGCTCATCACCTCTTCCTCCCACATTTCAGCTCAGGGGACGGTACTTTCCTGAGTCAAGCAGCCCCTGAGCTTGACAGTGACAATGACAGTGGACCTGAGACCAGAGAGAGATTTTTCCAGCTGGAGCCAATAGGACACACGCAGCCCCTGCCATCCCCCCCAGCCATTCACCAGCCACCCACCCCCCATCTCCTCACCAGGGTAACTCGGTTTATCCCGTAACACTTTTCTGGCAGCTCAGCCAGAGTAATAAAAATTTACAGCCATAGTCGAGGCAATGCCAAAAATACCTGATGTAAAGGACCACATCCCAGCACACAGGTAACTGTGGTTGGGATTTAGGTCCCTTGCAGTGAGGGAGGAGGAAGGGGTGCTGCTTTTTGAACCTTTTCCCAGTGTTTTCACTTTGTAACGACCTACTTAACCCATTGCTGAAGGGTGTAATTTATGGCTCCGAAATATAACCAGAGGGTTTGTAGCCTCCATGCTTTGGCTGCTTTATCACTCGGTTCATTCCTCACAGTTTTGCATGACAGCACAAGGGCTGAGCGCGATGAATGGTATGCAGATAAAACCAGGGGAGACTTTCCCTCAAAGGCTGAAGGGGAGGGGGGGATGAAGGGGGAACGTGCCTGGGGGAAGCTCAGGAGAAGCTGTGAAATACCTCCTCCAGAGCAGGCTGGGGGAGATACCCAGAAAGAGTGATGCTGGAGGCTGTGTGATGGAAACCAAGGGCTGGATACAACCTCAGAGGCACTGAGGGGTAGGAGAAACAGATCTTTTTGTGCTGGGATGATGGGGTCAGAGGCAGTTATGGTCACAAAGAGGTCTCCCTGCAGACAGACCTGGAGGAGGCTCCTGCTCGAGGCTGGACGCTGGAGCTGTGGTCCTACGCGTCAGCAGCTTTCCAAACTGATAGGATCCAGGTTTGGTCAGGAATAGTGAGGCCAGAGCTGGGTCACAGGCCTTAGCTCTGAGCTTAAGGATGAGGTTAGAGTACCTGTATTTCTCAGCCCAGCTGCACCAGAGACACCATTTAACACTGCTAGAAAACATTTGAGCTGGGGATTCCCTTTATGCCCATGGTAAATCCATGGGGAAGGTCCAAGACAGGTTGTGGAGCCCATTCCTGTTCCTGATGTCCATATACCCCCTCAGAAAAGAAAACCGTGCAGTTTTGCCTCCCTCCTGCTTTTCATGAGAGTCAGGCTCCAGAAATGTGCTCCCTTGCTCTGGCCATTTCCATAATTAAAGCAATAAGCAGTGGATGTGATTTAAATCAAGCCTGAGCTCTTGAAAAGCCACCTGTGGTGTTAAAAGCAAGTCAGTAAAGTGTGTTAATAAAAGCGTTAACATTTCAGCAGCGTACAGGCAGCGTTAATGATGACATTCCCTGTCAGGCAGGTTGTTCCAGTGTCACTCAAGGAACAGGCAGCAGTGATAGGTTTAGGGTCTGAGCACTGGGCTCAGCAGCAGCACAGGTTGTGAGGGGAACAGTACAAAGCTGAGCAGGCAGAAAGCATGGGAGAGGCAGTCTGATTTGCTAGACCCCTTAAATGTAGGCTAGCATCCCACCCTGGATCCCAGAGCTACCAGTTATCTGCTATTCTAGTGTCTTCAACTGGGATTTAAATGCATCTTCTGCACACAGTCAAGGGCTGGCTTGAAATCACCCCAGGACAAAAGAGTGGGCTGAAGCATCCTACCAGGCATTAGTACCCTGAGGAGCAACCTCTGCAGCTTGTTTGCAGCTTTTGACATCTGTCCCACGGGTTGTCTGTCCTGCTCTCAGCTCCCAGTGGCATTCTCTGGCATGAACATGCAGCTGTTCCTTTGCTCATGTGGTTGAGTCCACGTTATTAATTCCATTTATCTCCTCCCTGGCAGCTGGAGGTCTTCTCTGACAGGCACGAGCCATTAAAGGTTCAGGAAGACTTATTCCACCAGCAGAATGAACACAGGACTCTCTACCATCAGCTACTGTTATCCCAGGGCAGGTGTGCTGGGATACTTGGGAACAATTTGTACCCATCGTGTCTCCAGAAGCAGTGAAGCTACAGATGTGCTGGGCTCAACTCTGCCCTGGGCTACTGCAAATACTTTTGCCTACTTACAGGCTTATTTTACCCAAAGACCAGAGAGCTCAGTCCACGAGCAGTTTGATATTGACATTGTTCTAAGTGGAAAGTAGAGGAAAATGGAAACAGGAGCACTTTACATTCACAAGTGCCAAAATATTCAAACCAAATAAATTTGCCCTGAATTTACTGTCTGGAAAAGCATTGCAAAATGCTTTGCTTTTCCAGACTGTTGTGATGTGTCTGCTCACATGTGCACAGCAACAGGCTCCACGGAGAAACAATGACACCAGCACCTTCTCAGAAAAGCCCCGAATTTGCAAGATGCTTGGCACATGCTTAATATTAAGCATGAGCTTAAATTCATCCCCCAACAGTACAATCCTTAAACATGGTGGGGATTCCACCCTGGAGCCAGACAGTAGCTGATACCCCAGAGCTGTCAGCTGGTACTTAAAACATCTTCTCAAGTGCTCTGTGAGGCAGGGACCAAAGTCCCACTGAATCAGCTGAGTCTCCGTCTCTCCATTTTTAATTAATTTCCATTTTTACAGCAGGAAAAAAAGAGCTCTCACGAGCATTTGATTAGAGCTTTTTCAGGTTTTGAATCATCATGGGACAGAGGACGCGGTCAGTCTGTCATTAAACATCTCTGACGCTTCCAGAACTCAAATACTTGTCTTGAAAAAAGCACTATTTTATTAGATCTCTCCCTCTTCCATAATTGCTGCTTCATGGTTTTGCCTTGAAGGAGCCTGGAGAGCCTGTGGGACACAGAAAGCAGCTGGTGACAGAGTCAGAGGATGATCCTGGCAATGTCCCAGCAGGACAATGTCCTCTTCTCCCAGACAGGTTGGATAACAAAGGGGTGACACAACCTGCTCCTGAGGCAGGTCAGCATCCACACACCACTTTGGGCTTTTAACACCCCAAGGATGTTTTGCCTGGTCTGTGTCACCTGCAGATCCACACAGGATTGACTTACTGGTGCTGAGGCAGCTCATGGGCATCTCCAAGGGAAAAGCAGCTCAAGAGACGTTCCCTGAGGAGGAAGTTTGGGGAATGCTGGTTGTGTTGTTCAGCACCATGAGTCCTGCCAGAGAGAGCACAAAATCACAGAATGGTTTGGGTTGAAGGGGACCTTAAAGATCTTGTAGCTCCACCACCCCAGCCATGGGCAGGGACACTTCCCACTAGACCAGGTTACTCAAAGCCCCATCCAACCTGGCCTTGAACACTTCCAGGGAGGAGGCATCTCTGTGCTAAGCTCTTCCCAACCCCTGTGATGAAGCAGATTGTGGTCAGATGAAAGAATCAAGGAGGGAGCAAAGGAGCTGGGGAAAAATGTTAGCTCTTCATCCATCCAGGGTGCCTGCACAATGTGCCACTCACTGTTTTTGCAGGAGATGCCATCACTTTCTCCAGACCTCTGCCTCTTGGGAGTTCATGGCTGGTGGCCTTTGCTTTTCTCCTCTCTTTAAGAGAGTTGGAAGCTCTTGAGTGGCTTCTCCTTTCTGTCTTTCCTATCAGCACTTTCACCTGCTGTGGTTGAGGCCCTCACTGTTGCATAGAACAACTCCTTGCTTGCAATTGTTGCCTCCTAACCTATCCTAACCTCCCAATATTGTCCTGCATATGAAAGAAGGGGTCCAGAGAAGTGGGCCATGCCCGCATAGCCTCAAGACTAGGGTTGTAGGTCTCCACCCCCCGCCTAGATGGATCCCAGCTCGCCCTATGTCATTCACTGAGCTCTGCAAGAGGAGGAGTGGAGAGCTGGCAGGAGGTGGTATGGTGCAGGTATGCCATTGCAATGGACAGGCTGGTCCTTCCTTCACAGATCATCACATAAATATCCACTCTGCTACCCCTCACTATCAGGAGGAAGGAGATTGCCCCAAGGAAACTATTTCTGTCCTCTATAAATTCTTTCCCAAGGCTTGATAGCAAAGCCCCCTGACTGCTGCAGTGCAAGAGCTGCCTGGTCCTCCCTCGTAGGACCCTGGTGTCTGCTTGCCTCCACCCCTTGCCTTTCATTCCATACCTTAAACTGCCAATTTTTTGTGCAGGGAAGATCTTTCGGGATGTATAGAGCCCGGTACTCTGGTCTTCATGCCTTTGGTACTACTTTAACATGAGTGATTAAAGCCCTGTGATAAGCCACCCTTGCCTCTCACCACAAAGGCAAACTTACTGTTTCCATCCCGGCTGCTTTGTCCATGTTCAGACTCTTCAGGCATTTCCTTACTTGGCGTTTATCACTTCCAGTAGATCCACATGGACTTTATTTTTCTTATTAAGACAGATTGAAAAACCATCAGTTTCTTGACTGCTGTCCCTTCGGCCCATCACTAGATATTCTTCATCTTAGGATATGCTCTTGAAAAACATATAGATTCAAGTTCTGCCTCTCAGGGCTACCATTTAGCTAAGATATATATGTTATTATTCATCTCTCCAGCCTCTGCTCAGAAGCGTTCTACTCACCACCATGGCTGGATTCCCCCATTAATATAACATCTGCCTCTTCCCTGAGCAGAGGTGTTATTTATTGCCTCTTGCTCACTCAGCTACAGAGAGAATAAAACTGTCCCCGCAGTTACTACGCTGCTTTGAGAGGAGCAATGGCCTCGTGTCTCTGGTCTCCAGTGGGAGCTATGGCTGCCGGCACAGATGAGCTGTGAACACAAACCACACTGGACCGGCAGAGCTCAGCACGTTTTCTCTGGAGATCCAGCAGTGATGGAGCATGGTGGAGACCAGGAATCACCCTGAGGGTGAGGCAAGGGCTGACAGTGATGACGGGTTGGGCAGTAGCACCAGAAAGAACTTCTGCCACAGCTGCTGACCCCAGAGTGCAGTGAGAGCTCACACTGCTATCTGTTAAGCAGTTCTTGGATTTTTCACTGATGTGCTGTAATAAATTCACTCAATCCAGCTCCATTAACAAAATCCTGACACCCCTGAATGCATGCAGCAGAGCATGCAAGCTTGGTGGACCAAGCATGGTGGTCAGAGTGGAGTCACAGGGGAAGATGAAAGCATCTCCCTTTCTCTCCCTCTTGTTCCAGTCATCTCCTTGCTACCTTCACCTGTAAGAGGAGGAATGTCAGCCAAGCTGCAGGCAGTGACTTGCTCGGGGACTGTGCTCCATGGGGAGCAGGGACAGGCCTTTTGGTGCAGGAGAAGAATGGCAGATGTTTGAGAGCTGCAGGGTCAGCAAAGTGTCCTTGTCTCAGGGCAGGCACCCAGCCCTTCCTCTGCAGGCAGAAGGAGCAGACATGGTCATGGCTGGAGAGCATCTCAGGCTGCTGCACCGGGGACCTGCCTGCGCTGATGAGCGTTTATTCCTCCCGTCACCTCCCCAACTTCACTAGAAACCAGTTGACAGGCCTCTTGCTGGTTTCCTTCTCCCAGGTGCTGTGAACCACACAAAAAAGTCAGGCCCCACAGGTTCTTGAGTTTAACTGGGGGGAAAAAAACATCTCCATCAAGGCTTTTTTTAAAAACAAACATACATGGAGATCTTTTCCTGTCTGGTTACACTACATAGAGTTGGACTATGTACTGCTTTTCACTCTTTCTGTGTTTCTTGCAGTGGTGAGAGACTCCTAAAATCATCATGAAAAACAAAGAGAGATTTTGCATACAGTTTACAGCTCCAGGAACCATGGGCTTATTCAAATTGAAAAATAAACCCCAATAAATAGATTTCTGATGTGACTGGGGGAGCTGGGAAAGCAGAGTCCAAATCGTCCACAGGCTTGTTATAAAATGCCATCAACACCAAAACAGACCAAAAGAAGGGAGAGAGTTAAGTCCCTTTGCAGGGCTGAGAAAGCCAGGGCTGCAGAGCCCGTTGTTCCACTAGCACGTTGATTTGGGATGAATATGCAGAGATACAGACATTTTCCTAAGCAGGACGTCAGCTGCTTGATGCTCGTTAGTGCTAATGAAAATCATACAGCCTGAGTTTGTGCTCCAGCCAGTAATTTCTCCAAGTGCTGCCATTTTCACTGTCATCTCAGGGAAGAAGTCAGGGCAGAGTCTGTGATACTGAACTTTAAATCAGTGCCAGTTTTAAACGAAGCAAAGACAACATAGAAAATGCAGAGGGGTTTATAGGGTTGCCCTTGAATTTTATCCAGCAGGATAGGAGGGGGCAAAGGCACCTGCCTTTATAATAGTCCCAAAAAAACACACCAAAAAAAAAAAAAAAAACCCCAAAACCAGAAATCTGCACCAGACTCCTAAGCTTTGGGACATCTACCCAGGGAAACCTCTCATGCTGCCCATGGGGTCCATGTCTCACCATCCTCTAACAGGGATGGTGACACACCAGCCCTGTGTTTCTCTATGCATGGGCCAGTAAAGCTACTCCTCCATGACATGGTGGAAACTCTCCCTTAAAAGCATGACTAAAACCTTTCCTCTTTCTTATCCACTGTGGGCAAGAAGCCAGGTTAAGGTTTTGTTGGTCGGGAGCGTCCAGACCACAAGGATCACACATTTCCTATCTTGGCCAGTCTATTCACCTCTCACCCTTAGCTTCCTTACTTTTAAAGTCTAGGCAATTACAGCCTCTTAGAGGAAGGAAGTGTGAGGATTCATATGTTAATATTTGTAAGACACTCGAGGGATATGTTGAGGAGCTCCATAAAAATGTCTAGCGGCGATGACTAATGTTTTTTCTGGGCATATCTTGAATTCAGCCCAGGCTGCTATTGTTCCCAGAGCACCTGTGGGTACTAAGCCTCAGGGACACTTTCCTCAGCTCCATAAAGATGGAGAAAACAGGAGGAAAAAAGAAAATTTTCACATTGCTCTGATGGGTAGAGCCTTCACTCAGAACTACGTACATCAAACCTGCACTAAAATCTGGATTCATTCCCACAGATTTTTACATTTTTGGTCTAACTTCTTCAATGTTTCCTTTGGTGGCCATGTTAGTAGCTGGCTGGATCTGAAGTATTCACTCGTTTGTTCCATGATTAGCAATCACCGAAGTGTGTGACTCTCTTGACAGGTCTCAGCAACAGTTTTCATTTCATGCAGGACTGGGGCTGAGAGTCCCCTCTTGGTTTGGTTGCTCCGCTGGAAACGCAGATTGAATAGCAAAGGCATCAAGGGGAAGAAACCTAAAGTTTACACTCACGTAACCAGGAAGAGAATTTATTCTGAAACATGCTATTTTAGGCCTTATTTCTACACTGAAAGAATAAGACCTCTGTGGGGAACAACAACAACAACAACAAAAAAAGATGCTTTTCTGGAAAAGTGTCTGTCTGATGGCGGGCAGTAGAAGATGATCCATGACTTTGGTAATGAATGGCGTGGTGTTCATGGAACTAAATCTGAAAACAATCTAGGAAAGCCTGGCTTCTGTAATAAGACATTACTTCACTTGCTTTGCTGGTGCAGTCAGTTGCTTTGCAAAGCCATAGAGTCTTGCCTGTGCATGCAACCACTAGCATGGTGTTGGGAGGACTTTGCTAATTGTCCTTCTGGGAGGGTTGTCTTTTCATGCACCAATTAAATATGTAGCACTGTGGAGACCCTGATTTTCTGCATGGTAGCCTGGAAGTCTTAGGTCCAGGGAATAAGAGGAAGAGCCTTTATCACAATAACATCTGTTTTATCAGGACTCCTTTTGGAGGGATTTTCTCCTGGGTCTGAATGCGAGAGTTTGGGAGAAGCTGCGTCCAACACCAAGGCACAGAAGCTTGTGATCTTTACTCATCCGCAAGGAGAAGCCCTGCTTGAGCAGTAAACAGAGGCAGTCTCTGCAGATGGCTTGCAACAGCACCTTTGCCTTCCCTTCCTCCCTGCTGCACCTAGGGATGACAGTAACCAAATGCTCTTCCCTTGCTGTGCTGCCTGGATTGCACCCGGGCACCTTGCAAACCAGTGTAAGGACTCAGCCCTTGGCATGGTTACAGGGGCAGTAAAGCAGCAGCGACACCACCCTCAAAAGAAAGAGCTGCTGAGGACATATGGGAATTGCTATAACAAACCTCGTTTGGTTGTAAGTCCTGCAGCCCCCATGCAGACAGGCAGAAATTTGCCTTGGACTAGCATCCTGAGACTCATGGTTGCTCAGACTTAGTTCTTCCAGGGCCAGGAGGGAGAGGAGAGCTGGATTAGCCCAGAGCGTTGATTTTCAAGGCTTGTGAAATGTGTCTGTCAGACCTTCCCTAGGCATATCTGCTTGATACAGAAGCAAACCTAAACCCACAGCAGCCCAAACAGGAGCCCTGGAGAGTACAAGACGAGGTATTCTTGCACTTCTGGGAGGCAGCTTGTGAGAACAGATGTGTTCTGACAGAGGCTGGTGTCTGTAGTTGGGAAAAGAGTGTGGAACCCCAAAGCAGAGGACCCTTGATGAAGTGCAGCTTGCTGCCAGGGATTCCTCCTCCTTCTCCCTCCTCTGAGACACTGACACTGGAAATGGTCCTGCTGATTAGATGGTGTCTGAGCTGACGAGCCGGATGCTGGAACACAGAGTACTGTTCTGATGCCCACATTTTCAGAAGGAAGTTGAAAAATTGAGGAAGGTGCCAAAAACAGCCACAAAAATGATATGAGGTCTGGAAGAAATGTCTTAGAAGAGACTTACGGAGCTTGTGCTGTTTAGCTTATTGGAAAGAAGATTGAGGGACATTATAGCCCATAAGTACCTTCTCTTGAAAAAAAAAAAAAAACAACAGGTACTAAAGGGCTTTTTAATCTATCAGAGCAAGGCATAGCAAGAAATGGTGCTGCGGGGCAAAGTCAAACAAAATCCAGCCAGGAAAAAGGATTTGAGTTTTCACCCTATCTCTGAAGGCAATAAACTGCTCTGGGGAGGGGACCATGCTCCATCTCCTCAGATCTAAGCAGATCATTTTCTGATGATGCAGTCAAATCCTGGGTGCTGGATCTCAAACAGATGTGGTCTGCCGTATCCTGGAGCTTGAAGGAGAAAATGCAATGATCCATTCTCGCTTGAGGCTTTCTCTTCATTCACAGCAAGGCAGGAAGAAAAACACCTGCTGTTAAGTAGCCACAACCCAAAACACAGATTTACCACTCAGAAGCAGCCTCATGTCCTCTGGCTAAAAAAAACCCCCAAGGTCTAATCTGCAGCTGTGGACCATCCCCTGATGTTCAAAGGCCTGATGCCTGATGAGTCAAATGTAGAGGGACGTGACACTGGCTGGTTTGCTCCTTTGTGTGCTGAGACACAGCAAGTATCAGGTTTGCCTTGGTCATACCATGGGCAATCTCAGATCAGACAGGCCCTTGACCCACCTCTGAGATCTTTCTCTGGTAGAACTTCCAAGCCAGTGCCCCCATGAGATGCTATGCATGGAAAGCCATTGTCTTTGCTTTGTGGCCAAAACTGAATCAAAAATAGCTCCGGACTCTGCATGATGCAAACTCAGAAGCAGCCCCCAGAAATAGGCGAGACCCAGTGGCGTGGCAGCACATACCTCCGTGGGGCAGGGCTGGCCTAAATTAAGGGCTGACCGGAACAAGAAAATGTCCTACTGGAAATAGCCCGGCCCTGCTCTACCCGTGTGCCACTTCCACCTGCGTAATGAGGTGTAAAACATTCCCCAGTTGAAACATCAGCTTGTTTTTACGCTGTCTCTGCCTAGGTGTAAATGCTTACTCAAAGCATGGAGGAGAAGGAATAAAAAATAAAATAAAATAAAACAAAAAAGCTTTGAATGCTTTAACAGTCAAGAAAAGTACTCTGTGTACCAGGAGTTTCAGTGATCACTTTGGGGAGAGCCAAGTGTCTGAGCAAATTAGCCTTGGATCTGACCAGCCTTGCAAACGGCTGTCTAAGAGCGAGCAAATACCGTATTATTAAAGATAAATGAAAGTAGCAATTGGACTGAAGAAGACAAAGAGTTTTCCTCATGTAGATGCTTAACAATTTTTCCCTGTGAGCGCTTCTGAGATCAAACCTGATAAGAGCCAAGCCTCTTTTATATTCATTGCCCTCCTAACGATTATTTAGTGAAGGTCTTATGCAAATTACACGTCACAGCCCTCACCGCGATCGGGAGCCAGCGGTTCATTTCAGTTTGAAGATTATGGTGCAGTGTGAGACTTGTTTGTTCAAGAACTGCTCCCACTCTAACCTCCTCGCAGGGCTCCATTAAACACAGCGCTTCCACGCTCGTCAGGAATGTGTCTCCTATTTCCAATAAACACAACAGCTAATTAGTTAGGGAGAGGGACCCAAAGAAAACAAACACGATTGGAACAGAGACTGTCATTTCTGTAGCCTTTGAAATTCAGAGGAGATTTTTGCAGTTTGGGAGCACAATACCAGGCGAGGACCATCTCACACCGTTCAGCTGGGCACCCACAAAACCCAAGACCAAGCTGCTGTGGCAGAGCAGAGATAGGCTCCCTGTGAGGCCAGATTGCTCTGTATATAGCCAGAAGCCCATGCAGGCCTGTGCAAATGTGTTCCAGAAGGGCTTTAGCCTCCCCTGGGGTATGATATAAATTTCCTTTCATGAGATAATGAAGAGGCAACATGATACCTGCTTTCCCTTCAGAGTGCTTTCTCCCTGAACCTCCTGTCAAGGGAATTATTTCTGTCCATCTGAGTCCTAAATCCTTCCCACATCAGCATGGGTAACATCTGGCCATCATCACACAAAGCATCACCCCTAGAGCATTTGCCCAGTGGTCAAAAGAGGCCATATCTAGGCTTGGATGAAACAGCATTCAGAACCCCATGTGCTCGTCTGAAAGCTAGCGCTGTGCAGTCCTAGTTCCCTGGCAGGCTGCCTGAGCAGCCAGATGTGCCTGACACATGGCAGGACTGATGGCATCACACCATGCAAAGATCCCTGAGCAAGCCCGGAGGGCAGTACCAACAGAGAGTGATTAGCTCAATGGTTGGAGCCCTACGGGATACCAGCTGTGGTGAGACAGTTCACTCCTCTCCTGCTGCTGCCATCCATAGAGCAAGGTCGTTCCACACAGACTAGACATTTCTCTGCTTTGCTCTGTAGATGTGGCCTTTAGAAAGTTCCTCAAGGCTGTTGTGTGGCTGTTCCCTGGAAGATTCCTTGCTGCCTACCTGAGTTCTGCAAATGTTAGCATCAGGGGACCACATCTCGCCATGGGTTGTGTGGGAACTGCAGGAACATGGGCTGCAGATTGCACTGACAGTGCAATTTTGGTGTTGCTGCTCAGAGCTTGACTCCTCCATATGGATCTGGTGCCAAGTCCTCACTCCAATCAGCCTTAATTTTCTAGTCGGGGCAATATCTGCATTGAGCCTGCTCTGTTCTGGCTCTCTAGATAGCTAATCTTGCCTGTGACTCCTCCTAGCAACAAATATGTTTGTGCCCAACATGATAGTAAACACAGGAGGTGGAGCTAAAAAGATGCAGGGCCAAGAGAGATGGAAGAGGGGGCTCCCTATCTTGAGCTAAGTAGCTGGCTTGGTTTCTTTTTTTTTTTTTTTTTTTTAAGCTTGGACTGATTTCATGAGTAGAACAAGGCATCAGATGTTTTCTCCTTCCTTGTCATCCACTCTGTAGGACTATGTCAGTCCTGCCAGGGGAAGCAATGACTGCCACAGTCAAGTGGGGAGTGTGGTGCCCTCAACAAACACATAAAACTCCTCTCACAACTTTGCATGCTGTCAGGACCCTGCAGTGGTATTTAATTGAACCTTCTTCTGTGGCTTTTTTAAGGTGGTGGTCAGGAAGGGCCAGAAGCTGGAATCACCCCCTTTTTATGCGCCCCAGTCTGCATTTATTGCAATATTTGTTATATATTTTATTTATTACATATACATATGGATGCAGCCTGAGAATATTTAAAATGCAAACCTGTGATTTATGTTTTCACTGCAGATGAACCCAAAAAGTGGAGAATGTGGCACACACTGTCAAACCCAGGCTCCCAAAGTCCACCCTCTGAGCATTTCCTCTGTGCTGATAAAGTTGTGGCTAATGCATCGGGTTTAAAGAGGGTCAAGGTCGGATTTACACCCACTGGGCCAAATCAATACCCAGCTAAGACCGTTGATTTAAATGGCTTTTCAGTGTAGTGGGATCTGAGAAGCATTGAAGTAGACAGGTTATCTCACCCTTACTACACAAAGTGTCTCAGGAATCTGTTCAGATCTTTATAACAAAGGTTCCCGGCTGCTTTTTTCAGCCTTCTTTAGGAATAGCATCTGAAGAAGTGTAAGACAGACTCCAAAATGATGAGCCTATGTGCTCTCTGATATACACCTGTCTCCTTCCCTCCCTACCCCAAAATAGTGCCAACAGTGGATCTCCATGATGTTTTGCAGGCATCTGATCATCTGCCACTGTTCACACTGGGTAGTTTGGGTCCTTTCTTTGTGGCACATCCACTCTTTGAGGTCTGACTGAACCAGTTCAACTCCTGATGTCAGAAGAAAACTATTCCTGTGCTTTTTCCTGGCCAAGTTCATTGTCTCTCTGAAGCCACTCACAGTGGGGTTCAGCAGCTTCGAGGGAAGAGGTAGGAGAGCAGAGCTGAAGTAAGAGAGAGGGAAGCAGGAGGAATGGGAGGAGGAACAGGACCTTTGTCTCCTCCCTGGGTCCCAGCAACCTGCAGATGGGTTAGCACTTGCAAGAAATTTTTTTGAGCCTGTTATCTGTGTTCAACATGGGAACACTCACACCAGGCTATTTCACCTCTTAGGGTTGTGTAGGGTTGTGTGTCCCCTGCAGAAGAAGCTCTCTTTGGCTGTTGCTGTGATGGAGCTATTCTCTAAGGCCAGCTGGTCTCATCCAAATGCAGAGCTGGCCATGACACTGGCCCAAGTCTCAGCCGTCAGCCCCATGCTTTCCCATGGGAGAGGGCCATCACATCTCTGCTTCTGCTTGCCATGAACTACAGTGCCCTGTGTAGGAGCTGTGTGATAGTAAGGAAAGGGGGTAGCAGCACCATGCCTACCACCCAGCAGCAAAACCCCACAGCTCCAGTCTGCTTCCCATTTCCAACTGGGAAGCCATGTGCTTCATGCTCATCTGTGAGCGAATCTATTCACAGCACCTTCTCTTTGCATCGTTAGACCTCAAGCCTTTATGACATGTAACTTCAACCATGGTAATTTGCAGTCACAACTCCCCCCACCCCACCCAAGTGCCTCCTCCCTCTGGATGTACTGTCATTAAAAATCTTTCTAACTTTTGGTTAATTGGCAGAGGTTTTGTGCATGCTTCAGAAAAAGGGTAAATCATTATAACCTCATGCCTCTGTAGTCAATTATAGATTGTTTTCCCAGCTCAGCTGATTTGGCAGGCGGCGGCATTGCAGCAAAAAATGAAAGCCTTTGGCCAGCATGCCTGATGTCTCTGCTTGAGAGCAGCTCAAACCAGAACCCTGTATCTCTGTCCGCACCCCGGTCTGGGAAGAGCTTTGGATGTCAGCCTGTCCCAGGATGATGCAGATTGGGCTGGGCTCTTCAGGTCAGAGATGCTGCTTCTCAAATGCAGCCAGGCCGTTTTGCTCCAGCGCGTGGGGTCAGCTCCTTCAGACCACCTCTGCAGGAGAGGGTGCTGAGGTGGACCCTCACCACTGATTTGTGCCTATCCCTTTCCTTGGGCCTTGGTTTCCCTCCTCTAATGTGGAGGGAAGATTCCTTCCCACCTGGGCTCCCATATCAACTGCAAGTGCTCTTGAAGGACAACCTGATGTAGTTTCTAACTACTGCAGTGCACAGAGACATGGGCACTTGCTTTTTCTCTGATGGTTCAACCTTGCCCAAGCAGCTCAACCTTTGTGTCCTGCAACAAGTGTTTGAGGAATGTCTGAGATTTGTGTTCACAAAGACACTCGTTATCTCACAAATTTAAATAATTAATTTACAAGAGCACTTCTTGTCCAGACACTACCAGAGACTCTGCAGAGGCATAAAACCCAGAGAAGCAACTATGGACTGAAAGGTCTGAGTGTCCCTTTGACCACAGTTGCAAAACAGAAGCTGAAGTGTTTATTTCCTCTTTAGAAACTTGAGCAAAACAAGATGTACAAAAAGCAGGACTCTGGAGCATGTGTTGGGGCATCACTAGGCAATGTCCAAGTGCTCTGTTTACCAGTCCACCACCTGCTAGGGCAGTGCTGATTGTGCAGCCATTTGGGAAACTACAGAGGAAAGCACTTTGGGAGGTTGGTCAAAGCAAGGGCAGCCAGACAGTGCCTTCTCAACCATCTGCTATAGAGTTGGGTTTAGTACAGAAACACAGCTGCCTCCATGGTGAGTTAGGATAAGTCAGGGTGTTCAACCTGTTTCACTCCATGTTTGCTTTACAAGTCAGTTCTTGCTTTCACATCACATGATGAGTGTTGTTTGTGGTTGCAAACCACCCATCTCGCATATTCCTTTCACACCCCTGTGGAAAGGGCTGTGTCACATTTTGGGGGTTCCTAGGACGCACCACCAAGACAGTGCTGGATCAACAGGCTGTCATGATGCCACAGAAGATGTGTCTGTATGGTCTAGTCTGGAGGTTGCATGGTAAAACCTGAAGAAGAACATAAATCACAGTGGGTGTCCTAGGCTGCTGTACTTGGGATCTCCCAGTTAAGATGGACAAGCTGACAAATGGCTCCTAACCCAGGATCTTCTGGGGTTTTTTTTGCTAATCTTATAAAAAAAAACCTTCAAGTTTCTGTTCGGCTGTGAAAACAAAGGCATATGTCCTTCATCCTACTTGGGCTTCAAGATTTTCATTGACATAGAAGACCCAAGGGGTCCAGCCACGTGGCAGCCCATAGATTGCTAAATGTGCCTCTAGCCCATGGGAGAGGACCAAACCCAAGCCTCTGAGGCTGATTGTGAGCAGCCATCTGCTCCGTAAGAGGAGTGAAGAATTAAGTTGTTCAGTCCACTTGGCTTATCCAACAGAAAACTAAAAGGCATTTAATATCTTAATATTTATTATCTGCCAGTATCTGTGTAAAGAAGGGATTATTGAGAGCAGGTATCTCTCTGACCTTGCTGGGGCGGTGACCAGAGGGTGAGAGCTAGCACCAGAAAAATTGGAAGCAGAAATAAGGCACAATTTTTAACAGCGCAAGTGATTGACCGGTGAAAGTGCCTCCTTACGACCTGTGCACAAAACCTTTAAATCACATCTGGATGTTTTTCTTGCTGATAGATTCCAACTCATCCAGAGGTTACGAGCTTGTTGAAGCCATTCCCAGATAAAAGGCCTGAGCTGACAGAAGAGAGGAGCTGCAAACAGCAGCTCCATCTGCCTGTGCTGGTCCCAAACGCGGACCAGCCACAAGCAGACCAGCCACCATAACCTCACCTGCAGTTTGGCTACGGCTTTCCTCTTCCATCCCCAAACTCTTCCCTGGTGCTGACATGAGATGCTGATCAAACCTCCCTTTTCTCCTAACCAGGGCCCTGTGTGTCATCTGCAGTGAAATAACCAAATAATTCTGGAAAAACAGGGCCCCGTTTGTGGTTTCTTGATGGAGTCCATTCCTCATGCCTCAAGGGACAGCAGAAATGGGTTCTTACATGGCAGTAGCATAAATTTCCAGCAAACTCAACAAGATTGAGCAGAGCGTTGCCCACCTGCACCTCCTGACCTGGAGAAGCAGTGGCACTGAAGGTGGTGAGCACCATGTCTCACTCCTCTGGAGGGCTCGAGTTGGATGAGTTATTCCCAGATGCGATCCCCACTGAGCTCAGTGTGAGTAGTCACGCTGGTAAAGCTCAACATGGGTGTTTCTATTCAGGAGCAAAGCTGGACAAGACCAAAGTTATTAGTGCTATGAGCAGGAGTCACCCAGCCAAGTGCTGGTGTTTCCACCAAAACAGGTCACCTCGCACTTGCCTCCACAGTCAATGAACCCAGGGTGAGTTTCTGCTCTTCCTAAATCTATCACCCAATTTAGGGCAGAAAAACTTCATCCCAAAAGTCTCTTATTTTTCTTCACTGCTTATAAAGGGAACCTAGGGTGAATGGATCAGAGACACACGGCAGCCTGTGGGTATCTGCCTTTAGGTGAGGTGCACCCCAACTGTGTGAGGAGCATGTGTCTCATCCTCTCCTCCCCCTCAATTCCACCCTTTTCTTGAGCTTTACAGGTGCTTTGAAGAAAGTCTTCCTTTGCAAAGGGGCTCGCTCAGTAAGGCCCTGAGCTCAGTTTGGGAATTTTCCTGTAGGACAGCAACATCCTAATAATATCCTCAGCACAAAGTACAGGGAGACTTTAGGAGGAAGGAACATGAGGTTCTCCTCTCTTTTGTTCAAACAGATCTAAATTGCAGTGCTAGCTTTTTTAGCCAAACTTTTTTTTAGAAAAAGAAGGGGATTCAGCTCTCCAGAAATGCTGTGCAGATTTGCGTCAGCTTTTGTTGAATAGCCCAGAAATAACAACAAAAAACCCTGTAGGAATTACCTTCATAAAGTCTGAGGGTTTCATTCTGGGATTATAAAATGGAGCAAAAATAATTCACTTACAAGTAGTTTCTTGTTTTTAACACTGCCTCAATTTTATATTTTACCAGTGTTTAAAATCTCTCAAAGTTGAAAAAAACCCCACCCTTAGTTCCCAGCTGAAATAAATACTTTCTTTAGCAAGCTGGGGTTTTTTTTTCCCTTATTAATTGATTGATTCACTTCAAATTTTAAGAGAATTGCATTTCTGGTCAGCTTAAATCTGAACTTTCAATGAACTATACCAGTCACTGAGCTGCTTTATGAGCTTAATTAGTTAATGAAGTGCTTGTTATCAGCGCCAAAGATTTCTTTGACGCAAATTACTAACACCTAGAAATGTAAATAACCCCCCAAAATCAGTTCTGAGAAAATCACATTGACTAATTTATTTTAAACACAACTAATGGCCAGTTAGTATCAATTTATTTTAAGCAGTAATTAACGACACCGTGAGTAAGGAATAGTTTCTCTTTTGCCTGCAAGAATATGTAGTTATAAAAAGGGATCAATACTGATCCAGCCAAACCCTGCTGTGCTGATAAATTGCTGCTGTTTGCATTAATTATTTATACTGGTTCGTAGGTATCCAAGTACAACATAAACAAGTGCATTGTTAATTAAAAAGTGATAAAATATCCGGATTATTTATGGGCTGTAGTGAACCCCGCTGAGAAAGGCTGGCAGAGGGTGCAAGGGGGGAGACCTCCTCTCCCTGCAGAGCGTGCGCACAGTTATCACAGTGGTGAGCACAGTTTAACCTTCCTCCTGCCCCTGATGTTACCTGAACTGGTCTGATTTCCAGGAAAAATGCTGCTCACAAGTCTCCCAGCACGTGTGTATGGGATGAGCTCGCCTCTTGCATGTGGCACTAACCCAAGCCACCCTGTTTTGCCCACCCCAGCACCTGCCACCGGCCTGCCCTACCCACTGGAACACCCAAAAATGTGCTTTTGGGGCAGGTGGGAGGTATGGACCTGGTGTACCAGCTATGACTGTAATTTTATTGTTCTGGGTTCTGCCATCTCCAGGTGATGCTGGAGTGCAACAGCTCAGCTTGCACCCAGACCTCTGTATATCCTTGTGGGTAAGCACCATGTATCCTTAAGAAACCCATATAATCTAGAAGGCAAGCACGATGTATCCTAAAAGAGCCTGTATAACCTTAGCAGGTAAGCACCATATAAACTAAAAGAGCTCTTCTGATGACTGGAGCTGGACACCACTTTGTAACTCCCTTATCTATATCTACGAGGTTTCTGCAGAGCACTGATTGCAGTGATCACACCAGTGCTGGGGAGCTTCTCAATGGAGGCAACTGGGATTTTATCAGTGTTTATAGATATCAACAGGGCAGGTGTCAAGAGGATGGGTGGTGCCCAGTGGTAGGGCAAGGTGCAATGGACACAGACTGGAATGTGGGGAGTTCTGTCTGAACATGAGGAAAAACTTCTTTGGTGAGAGGGTGTCAGAGCCTGGCCCAGGCTTCCCAC
Organism: Megaceryle torquata; assembly: GCA_024611175.1. NCBI lineage: Eukaryota > Metazoa > Chordata > Aves > Coraciiformes > Cerylidae > Megaceryle > Megaceryle torquata. Next base: position 17,507 of record JANIJG010024925.1, on the reverse strand, counting down.
AGAGATTGTGGAGTCGCCTTCTCTGGAAAGATTCCAAACCCGCCTGGATGCCATCCTGGGCCCCCTGCTCTAGGCAATCCTGCTCTGGCAGGGGGGTTGGATGAGACGATCTCCAGAGGTCCCTTCCAACCCCTATCATGCTATGATTCTGTGTTTCTTTCCCCTAAAGAGATCTCCAAAGCAATTCCCCCTTACCTCCAAAAACAATATATATTTTTTAATATTTATTTTTAAATGCAGCATTTGACTGTTCTAATCAGATGGTATCAGATGGTTTAAAGTTGTATTGAAAAAACAAACAAAACAGGCACATTATTTATTTCCTGCATATTCCAGCTGGACAGGACTTTGCCTGAGGGTCGAGCTCACAGGCCTGATACAACAGCCTGCATGGGGTATCTGGCAATCAGGCAAACAATAAGCAAGCTGACACAAGACTAAACCATTGCCACATATTTTCCTTTTCATATTTTAGTGATGTGGGATTAGAATATTTCTGTTCAAAATGTTGTTATTATCTTCTACGTGTAGAGTGGAGTGGTTAAGAGACCCGCAGTGTTGCTTAATCACATGGTATGTCCTACGTAACTTACCTTCTACCCATGCCCTCTTGTAGTGTCTACTCAATAGCCCCAGCTCCTGGAGCCTGGTGATTATTCAGCAGTTTAACAATTTATTCCTTTTCAAATTAAAAAGTGTTTCTCTGCCTCGTGACTGGTTAAAGCAGCTTGAATGAAACTCATCTGTGAAAACAACTACCACGCATGTTCTTTAAATCCTTGTGGTTTTTTTCCAAATCCAGTCTTAGGATTTTTTTCGTGTTGGCTGAGGAGAGGGGAAATCTGCCTCGTGATCGTTGGTTCTCGTTAGTAGCTCTGGCGTGATTGTTACGTGTGGGAATGCGGCTGGTGGACCTGTGCAGCTTGAACACAAAACACCGGGGCAGCATCCATCGCATTCCTCCACGGGGCTGGGATGGATGAGGGACCTCCCACTTGGCATGTGCAGGGGGATGGAGCCATGGCACCGGGCAGCAGACACCTCTGGCAGACACAAGCCATGGCCCACCGAAACTTTGGGGGTAGTCAAAGGATGAGTTTTTGACACTTTGGAAGTGGTTTATGTTCAGTATATCTAATTAAGGCTCTTCATCTATGATATTTATATCAATATCATGGTTAATTACAAGTAATATTTATAGTGTTACACCGTGTTATGGATGCATTTATAAATAGAACAAGGTAATTTTCTATTTACCAGAAATGCAGAGGGGAAAAAAATTAAAATGACAGTGATCTAATAGTTATGAACAAAATATGTCTAAAAATAAGTCGTGAAACTGGGATTGTTGTATGGAGGAAATATCAGCATAATGACATTTGTCTTAAAAATAGCAGGAAAACATCAGAATAGCAGAAGTTTTGGGGTTTTTTTTTGAAAGTTAATGTGGGAGGCCTGAAGTGGGGCATTGCAGAATTTGGGATTTTGCCTCAGTTTTCAGAAGTGATGGAAATGGAAATTGAATGGAAAAGCTGAAGAAGGGAGCAGAGAGGAACTGGTTTGAAATTGCTGAACCAAATTAGATGTTTCTGACTGCCTAGAGCTGCATCAAGGCAAGACATTGGGAAGTTTGTCATGGACAAGTTCTGCTAAAATTGACAAGTCTTTGCAGATAGATGATTTGGATCCGAGCAAAACCCCTCTGTCCTATAGTAAATTTTCTTTCCAGGCATCATCCAGCTCCAGCCATAGGGTGCACGTCTCACTGAAATGGTTAGATGGTACCCTTAGCTGATGCCAAACTTCTTCTCTGTGTGTCCAACCTTGGGTCATCCTCTTGGGCTCTCCCAGGCCGCAGTGGAGCCCAGCCCCACTAATGCCACAGCAATGCCACCACCTCCTCTCCATTTACCAACTCTGCTACCTGCTGGGTGGATTCCAGTCCAAGAAAAGCCTGGCTTGGTCCTGGAGAGCAGAGGTGAACTCATGGACATGCAGCTGCAGAACCCCACAGTCCTGGAGCAAAGAGACAAATCCTTCCCCTGGGAGAAATTTCATGGATCAATTTTTTTTCATGGAAAATATTTGAGGAAATAATAGCTTTGAAGTCAGTGAGACTGATTTACACCATTATGTGGCCTTACTTCTAACCCAAACAGCATGAAAAATACCTACCTAGAGTGGATTGATTTCTTTTTTTTTTCTTTTTTTTTTTTTAAGGTAGATCAACTGTTATTACTGGGAAGTGAACAAAGGTTCAAAGGTTCAGGGTCACAAGGACACCTTCAACCTTCTAGGTCTGAAACCTTTCTTTAAATTCTCCAGTTGTCTCTGATAAATAATTCAAATGTTGGAAACATGGAAATATCCAAAATTTTAATAATAACACTTCAGTTATAAATAAAAATATGTACAGTATGTCATCTATTACCATAGATTTAAATCATAAAAGCAAAATATTATTTATACTTATGTTATTAGAAAACAAACATTCATTATTAAAAAAAGGAATCTAAAAAATACCCCCCCAAGGTAAAAGCTGTCCCTCTTTTTCTCTCTGCACCAAAAAACTTTGAAAGTTCTTCACAAAGTTGTGAATGCCCCATAACTGGAAATATTCCAGACCAGGTTAGATGGAGTTATGAGCAATCTGGTCTAGTGGAAGGTGTCCATACCTGTGGCAGGAGTTAAGGTTCCTTCCAACACAAACTATTTTATTCTATGAAAACTTTGAGTTCCAAACCTGAGGTGTGCCCATCAACAACCTCCTTTGAATCTATTGAGGACTGAGGACACTTAAATCTCTGTAGGAAAAGACCCAGAAAGTTTCTGGATCCCTCAGTTGCAAAAGGAACCTAGAATGAGCTGGGAGTACTCAGCAGCTGTGCAACCCAGGAAGGGTCATTGGTGGAGATTTTGGGGCAAAGTCAAATGCTTTGGTCTTGGTTGAGATGAAGATAATAGGTAAGAAATTAAATCTGGGGGAAGTGTTTTTATCATAAACTCCTGTCCTCAAAATGCTGTGGCAATAACAAATGCATCCTCCAGCACATAAAAGAGAAGAAAGAAAGGTTAAAGCTGGGTGGAACTTTATCATATATTTTTTAAAAACCTTTTTTACTTTAATTGCCAGTTGTGATGGCAGGAAGAAAAAAATATGTAAAAAGCAAGAATAGCTAAAAATAGGTCAGATAAAAGGCAGCATATCTAGCCATAAATTATCCAGAGCCCAATAAAAGCTCAGTGAATGAGACGGTGGAATGTGTGGGGGCATGAAGACATAATGATATTAAATTAGAGCTTGCCTTCAAAACTGAAGAGGGTTGTGAATTACTCTTATTTAAGAGCCTTGGGGTAATCGATAGTGATTTTTGCTGCCTGTGGACAAAATCCCATAAAATCCCTTTTATTTTAGGTGTCTGCAGGAGGAACGTGTGCCATGGAGGCTTCAAGAGAGGCGAGCAGAGCAGGTCCCCAAGCGTCCTGTGATCCTGGCAGCGCCTGGGCTCTTCATTTCAACTTGGATTTGCTCCTCCTTCCCACCCCCGCTCCCAAGAGGAAAGCAGGGTGCTAAATGCTGGATGTGCTAATTGCTGTGGCATCACACTTAAGAGGTAAAACACTGTCAAGCTGGGCTCCCTTTGGAGAAATTAAACCTCCCTGAAATCCGCTGCCTACACTGTGTGCACCATCTGGCTGGACAACACCATAATGTATCAGGTCTGATTGTCGTCTTGCTGTGTTTAGACCAGTGTAATCTTAATATGTAGGAACAACATTTTTTTCTCTCACATAATTTGCAGATCTTCTGCTGAGTGCCTAAACCATCCAAACTATTCACTTTTGCAGCCACCTGAATTTATCACAGCTGCCATGTACATCTCCTTGTAACCCCTGTCCCTTCAAAGATGGGTGCCACTTGTAGACTGGTACAATTTCCATGCTTAGAAGTTCCCCATATTCTGTAACCTGCCAGGAATTGCTAGTGTCTTGATTTTTAGGGTGGGAGATAAAGGTGTGACAGGCGTGTCTGTGACAGAAGGTCTGCAGAACCCATTATCCCACAGCCAAAAATTACTAGGGGCCACAAAGCTCTTTCTAAAGACCTTCTAACACACTTAAGACCTACAATAAAAGGCCACAAATACAATGTGTCACGGAAAGAGAGGAAGACATGCAGAGGCCATCTCCTGTGTCTCAAGTCCCAAGGGGGTTCAGAGGGACCTAGAAAATTGTCTGTGCCTCATACTGTGGAAAAAGATAATGAACGCCAGCAGTCCCAGTAAAGTCCCAGGATGACCCAAGCTTCTTTGTCTTCCTGTGATGTTTGCATTGCCTCTTGCCTGGTAATAATTAATAGGAATCTGCTTCTGGGGCCATTACCTTGGGAGCAGCGTGCCCATCTTCATGATGGGCTTTTGAAAACAAGCCTTCACCACAGATGGATATGATCCTTGGAGGAGATGCATAAGGAAAGGGCTTAGCTTGGCAATGAGGATGAAAACATTGCCTACTTTTGGCAGTGGCACTGGCCAAAGGAGTTATCAGGAATGTAATCAGGATCTGTGGAAGGAAATTGCCCTGCCATGAAAACCCAGCATCCCTTATCCAGCTGGGGTTTCTCAGCCCTACGTGTGAGAAAGCAGAGGCCAGCAGTTATCTGCATTCCTCTCATTCCACCAACCAAGTCTCCCTGCGGTTCATTTCCTCTAGAAAGGTATTAAGGAATATTAGAGGGATAGGAATCTGCTCATTAAGGGCACATCCAGCAGATCCCTTGCTTGCAAAAGGAAAGACTGCAGGGCTTAATTTACCCAATCGTTGATGATTGATTAGCAAGACCATTTAAAAATGCTTTTGATCCCCCGTCCCCTTATTACAAGCGTGGCTGGGGCTGGAGCGTTGGACTATTCCCAAGTAATCTCAGAAGCCAGAGGAGCTTTGAACAAGTTTTTATTAATATTCCAATCGATAAGCATGAGGGAGCAGATGAAGGAAAAGCATTTTGCTGTATTGCATCCTCTGTGCCAGGTTTTCAGCAGGCTTGGACGGCTACGCTTGGCTGCGTAGCTGAGCTGCTGGGTGCCTTCCACCTCTGCATGCTGGGCATGCAACAGGACCTTTGCACATGCTCTTGGCCGTGGCTGCAACTGTGCAGCGTGCTTTAGATCTGCCGTTTGCAGTCGTGGATGCTCACATGCTGGAAACGTGTCTGAAACTCTGGGCTACGGGGGAAACGCACGTGTGGCCAGGTGGGCTGGGCTATTGCTGCTTTGGAGCATGTGGAGGCCCCAAGCTTGTAATGTTTTTGAAGGAGTTTTTTCATCTGATGTGCTACAATTTTATGTCTTTCACTGTGAGGAGGTGAGGAAGTTCAGAATCAGCCAACCAACCTAAAGAGAGCCCGTTCTCCAAGATGAAAGATAATCTCCCCAACCTAAGTCCCCAGTCATGCGATGAGCGTTGTGGGCAGGATTGCAGTGAAAAGAGGGTGGAGAACTGGCAGAGAAATGGCAGGACAGGTCCTGCTGCTGGAGGCGGTGCCAAGGCCAGGAGTTTGGCACAGGAGACAAACCCTGCATGAAGCAGTCCTTGGTGTGTCTCTTGTGCTTTAAGTTTCCCTATGTTAACAGTCATGTCCTTTCCTGATCCCAGACCTGATTTTCAATTTGCATCCAGACGACCTCCACATCTGACTCAAAAATTATGCATTTGAAGGATGGTTGGAGTTTGGGCTACTCAGGAGGCACATGTGGTGCCAATTTGGGCTTGGGATTCTAGAGACTTGCTCAGCTGCAAAGTGATCACAGGTAACTTCTCAGACACTGATGACCATGAGGCATGCTGAGATCTGCTGACTAGAAGCCTGCTGCACAGAGTAGGCATTTATATTATTATTAATCAAGATCTAACATTGTACCATCTGGTTCTCATTCTCAGCCTGGTTTCCAGGTGGCAGCAAGCGGCTCAGATGGGCTTGCTCTCACCCACAGCAGTCCTCTGAGCTCCAATGCCCATCAGGGTGAATGTGGAGAAGATCCATCCTCATCTGAGCTTGCAACCCTGCCTTATTCATTCACCTGTGTAAGAGTGGGGTTGGTTTAGAAATCAGAGATGGCATCCAGCTCACCTCACTTGAGATGGCTCCAGCACAAATGTCTGTCTGTGAACTCATTGTCACAGGTTCCTCCTTCAGTCAGTGGACTGAAACGGGAACTTTTAAGACATGATTCATCTGCTCTGTCTTAGATGCCAACTGCAGGATGAATTATGTCCTAGTATCCATTTCCCAGACTGTTTAGATAGATCTGAATTATAAAAGAAACAAAACAGTCCAGGCTGACAAGCTTAAAGGTGGACATCTACAAGGGAGACAAACCAAATGAGATACTTCCTTAGCACAGGCATGTGAAAATGTTTCCTGTAACTGGAGACTGGCAAGGTCTGCTTTGGACTCCTTCTCAATTTTTCCAGACACTTGCTTGGAAATGCTGAATCAGTATGAATCTATCAAGGTAGTATTCATTGTCTTGTATCTATAGTGACAGAAGTCAACATACAATAGCCTTTATATGGGGCTATAAAGGGAAGCAGAAGAAATTCATTGCTGAAAATCACCAGAAAGTTCTTTTTACTCAGGAAGAATGTACAGCTAAATAGAATAAGTAAAGGTCATTCAACCTTCAGGTCAATTCTCCTTCATGTTTCATCAAGAGCTGCATGTCTCTAGTGGATGTGGTGTTTTAGGTACCATTGACCAGAGACAAAAGAAAACACAATTCACAGCTCTCCTTGGTATAGCCATGAGGTTTGTTGCTCTTCTTCCATTTCCTTGGAGTCAGGCAATTACCAGGCTTTTTTGGTTTTCAGGTTTTGTTTGGGGAAAGTATGTTTCAGGCTCCTGTGATGATGAAGAAGAGGGTCAACAATGAAGATTTAGAAGGATCTCTTTAGATTTAGAAGGATCGGTGTAAACACCCAGCTTTCTTGAGGGTCCATGGGATTTGAATCATGATTTTAAATGGTGGGGTTGGTAATTCTGGACCAGCATTGCCCAAAACAGTGTACTGCCCCTCATCACTCAGTAGGTCTATAGAGATAGCTGGCGTATGGGGAAGAAAAAGTCACATTTGAGATGGGGAAATATGGGTGAGGGTAGACCTGAGGAAGACAGTCACTGTGCCTGTAACACCCCCAAAGTGAGTTGTGAGGCAAACACGTCAAAGACTGTCAGGTGCTCTGGAAAGCACTCAGAACAAGATGACTAGTAGGTTGACTGTCAAGAGTCTGACTGACTTGCTTGGTTCTCCAAAGTTCAGATCCCCTGAGGATTTTCCCTAGTTTGCTCCTCTAAACCTAAAATCCTGCTCTGGTTGTGACCTTGGCAAGTGGTTAGGTCTGAATGTGCCTCAGTTTCCTCTCTGCAGTAACAGGGACACCAGCATCTGCCTGTGCCACTGAAGGTCTCAAAGCGCTTGCAAATTGTTGAGACACCATGTATGATGTAAACAAACTGAACTGGGGCTTGCATAAACTATCTACACACAGAAACTGAGAGTTTTAAGAGGAGAAGGAAGAAGGGTTTGTTTGTGTATTTTTTATTACAGGATATAAACAGGCAAATAAATAATTTACCATGCGGTCCCTGCTTTAAGGCAGCCCAAATCCTTTCCTGACATGTCTTTCAGAGCCCTATTCAAAGTCAGAGGCAGGCAAGGGAGCAGCTAAACATTTATTTTATTGCTCTGCACAAAGCAAACAAGCTCAAATTAGTTGAAAGCAAGGATGGGAAAGAATGTGGCCATTCTCATCCCCTAGGTCCTAGGAGTAATCTCCCTGTATTTCTTGGACTAGGATTTATCCCATCAGCCTTTAGATGTCCACATAGTGGATGTCTCCTAAAGGACTGATCATGGAAAGCTCCCTTTATAGAGAGGATGGATCATTTCTAGAGCATGAGTCATCTGATCTCATTTGAACTATTTTAGACAGTCAGATAAGCATCATCCTCTGTCTTCTGGGAGAAGCACTGAAGCTGGGACATGGACTGGCAGCACTTGTGAGCTGAGACCAAGAGGCTTAAAGGAAAGGGCAGGCTTCTGCTTGTTATCAGATGATTCCAAAATCACAGAAACTGACTCCTGAGGACGGAAAATTTAAGGGTATTACATTTCAGCATGCCCAGGTAGTGCCGGATTTGTGCAAAAAGCCAACAAAAAAAATCAAGATCTTTAAAGGTGCTTTTAACGGTTATGGGAATGGGCAAGCAACCTGAAAACATGGCTGAGCAAACTTTTATCAGATCACTTGGTCTTCTCCTCCTGGGTCTAGAGCTGGGATTCAGTCCACTATGTGCTGTGATCACCATCTAGATTACTCAACAGACTTTCCAATGTAGGTCCAGTTCATTACCACAACAAGCTGGTGTTGCACCATTTCAGCCCCAAACCAATTGTGAGACATGATCACATACAAGAGACATCTAATTTCCTACTCTGAAGCAAATCAAGAAGGAAGGAATGCTTAGATATACACCCTTAAAGATCTTAATGCAGAGTTTGGCCCAGCCTTGATATTCCTGTAAAATTGCCCACCAACACCACACCCCCCAGGGTTCCTCAGCTTCAATGTTCACAAAACTTAAGCTTTTCTTAGCTATATTAAAGAAAACAAAACCCCTTTCCTCTGACTTAGCACCTGGGCTAGGAAATTTGCTGCTCGAGAAAAGATGTAAAATGAAAGCCACAAAATTAGCTAGGAGTTTCCTCTAGAAAATCCAGGGTCATCGGGATAAACTTCTGGGCCTGTAGACAACTATTGTGTTGAAGGGAAGCTCAGTGAAATACAGGGAAGGGAAAAGCCTTGTTCATGTTTCAGTAGGTCACAAGGTGCAATCAATGACCATATTAGTGAATGCAAATATGTACTTTGGATCAGCTGAAAGGCTCTTTGAGTTTGGCTAATCAGTTACAGAATGATGTTGCTGCTGTTGACTTTTCAACAGACTTTAGAAAGTAGGTCTTGGTTTTTTATAATCCAGACCAGATTTTTCTCTTTTTAGGAAAAAAAAAACCCCATCATAGTGTCTATGGTACTGCCAAGCTGATTTTGTCCACATTCCCACCTTCAACAGGCCCTTTAAGGACAGGGGGCCAGACCTTGGCAGGATACTGTATTGATGAGGTATCTCACAAGTTCTCTAACCTCTAAAGGTCAAAACTCTGCAGCCTACTGCATTTTAGCAGATCCAGAATTCATCTTCCACCTCGATACAGCAAATTATATCATAGAACCACAAATTCATAGAAAAAAATTGGTTGGAAGGGACCTCTGGAGACAATCCAATCCACCCCCTTGCTCAAAGCAGGGCCAATTTCAACAGTTGCTCATATCTTTACACTTCTTCAGCCTGTGTTCAGAAATAAGGTCTGTGAGCGAGTCTGCTCTCATTTAGCAGAAACTGTGTAAGAATTGTGCTTTCCAAGACCTTCGCTAGGGAGATCTTGGCAATACAGCAGACTGGATAACTTTTGCCTATAGATTTCCTTACTAGTGCTCTAGACATCATCTGAAGTCCAGCCTCATGAATTCTTAGACTTCAGTGGGAGCTTTTTCTCCATGCAAAAGTGCCTGATTACCCTCCAACGCCCTCAGTTTCTCACCTTAAGTTGCTAGGAGTTAATATACAAAAGAAGAGCACATTGCTTGGTGTGTTGCAAGATGGTAATGAAAACGTTTTCAGAGAACACATTGCAGCACTCAAAGGACAGGCTTCTGGGAGATTGTCATGGAGGCAGGAGGACACTTTCTGACACTTTTTGACAAGTTTAGACCTTCATTTCATTCTCCATTTCCAGTCAAAGCTGGTGCACACTCCAGTAAGAATTATATAACTAGTGACAGGACAAGATCCCCAGCAACTGATTTTTGCTCAGAAAGAGAAAAAAAAAAAAAAAAAAAAAAACCCAACAAACATTGAGAATCGGAAATTGTTGTTTTCACCTAAGGGGGCCGGAAGATGGTGTCTAAGCTTCCCTTTCCTTTCCCCTGAAAATA